>AFGM01000195.1:0-7500 GCA_004335455.1 Nannochloropsis oculata CCMP525
TCTCCACATCCCCCCCTCCACCTGCCGCGATAGCAAACGCTGCAGACAACCCAAAATCTGCAATCTTCAATACCGCGCCTTCCCCTCCATCCGACAAGAGTAGATTCTCTGGCTTCAAATCCCGATGCGCTACACCTCGTGCATGACAATATCCTACCCCTGACAACAGCTGCCGGAAGTACCTTCGCCCCACCTCTTCCGTTGTCCCACACCCAACCCTAATCCGCTCGAACAGCTCCCCGCCCGTCACGAGCTCCAACACCAAGAACATGGTACTCTTCGAGTCTTGGATCAATTCAAGGACTTCCGACAGGCGAATCACGTTAGGATGGGCGCCGAGCTTGGCCATGTTGGCAATTTCTTGATAGATCGATCGACGGCTCCGAAGCCACTTCACGTATTTGGAGGGCACCCGGGGGATGTGGACCCGTACATCACCCAGCATTATTTCTTGTCCAATTGCAGCAATTTCTTCGAGCACATCATCGTCGCATCTGTCGTAGCCTAGGGCCATGCGCAAGCCGGGGAGCCCGCCACCGGCGGTAGCTGCAGCGCTGAACTTGCTTTCTTGTCCTTCGGTGTAGTGCCGGTGTTGTTGTTGTTGTTGTTGTTGTTGTTGTTGTGTTAGTGCGCGTGTGTGTGGTACAGTTGTTTTGGACCAGGGTTGTTGTGGTTGTTGTTGTTGTGGTTGTTGTTATTGTTTTTTTTTTTGTTGTTGTTGTTGTTGTTGGGTTGGTGTTGTTGTTGTTGTTGTTGTTGTTGTTGTTGTTGTTGCGGTTGTTGTTGCTGCTCCTGGTAGGCCGCGGCGTAAGGCGGTTGACATTGCGGATGGAAATCGTGTGATTGGTCGTTTTGCTGGTAAGTATGCTGTGGCTGATGTTGTTGCTGGTGGTGGGAATGCGCTTGCTGCTGCTGCCCCGCCGGCGGAAATGAAGCGCTTTCTGGTGCTGCCCCTCCCCCTAGTCCATCCCACCCCCAAATTTCGATGCAACGCGGCAAAGGTACTTCGCGTAGTGTTCCATACTTGGGGTCTTCGTAGGCCGCCACGACTTGCTTGCTGTGCGGATGAACCAGCCACCAGACATGCTCCTCCCGCAACGGCTGACCCCGTCGGACCCCTGCCCCCTTGACCGCCACCAGGCACCGCTGCAACGGTCCACTGGGCATGAGCTTGAAGCCCACGGGATTGAGAATCTTGATAGCTACGTGCGGGATGATGGGGTCAGCGCGTATGTCTTCCGCTTCGTATACCACGCCTGCCGCCCCTCCCCCTAAGTAGTTCCCCATTTCAAAGCAAGGCTCGCCCTCCATCCATATCACTTGCCCGTCGTACCGGTCCACCTTCCGTTGATAGACCGCGGTATGAGGATTCTCAGGACGACTGGCGGTGGTACCGACGTCGCCGCCGGAGACGTTAGACCAGGCCGCCACGTTCATAGCTGGTGCGAAAGCCTTGTGATCTTGATCTTGGCTTGCTGTCAAATGGCCGCGACAGCGACGCTTTTCCCCGCACCGCACCCCCGGCGCGCTCGCGGCAGTGCCAAGCGATAGCCAGCTCTATGATCAGTGTATGTGTGCTGTGGGAAGGTGGTATCGTGGGGCAGGGTGAGCAGGTGTTGGAGAGGCGAGAGACGGGATCGGGGCACTTGCGTCGCCGTCGCGGGACTTGAGTCGCCGTCGCGGGAGAAGTGCGTCAAGGAATTTGGGTGACTTCCAGAAGGCTTGCCCCAAAAGGCACGGACCAGCCGAAGGGCAAAAGCAGCAGCAGCACGACGACCACCTTGTGGCACACCTGGTGGATCGCGGGCAGGGTGGATTAGGGATGCGGTGCGTGGTTCCGTGGAAAGCAAGCGACGTGTCGCTTCCTTGTTGCAGCAGGAGGCACCTGCGCGACGTTGCGGCGAGGGGTGAAAATGTAACAGACCTGTCAAACCAACACCAAAACAACCACAACCAAAACCACACAGGCAGAGCATACGCCACAGATCACGGGCAGGCGTGGGGACATGCTTCGATCGCGATGCCTGGCTATGAACGGGGGCCGAAGAGGAGGGTGGCGGCCGTGCCTTGCCGTTGGGGGGGAGGCTACCGCGGCATGTCGGCCGATTGTTCTCGGCACCGCCGCTACCTCCTCGAACCCAACGCTACCATTCCAATCTTCACCACACCCGCCAGTTCTGCCGTGGCAGCGTCGGCGGGCACGGCTGGAAGGAAAATATGTCCTTGCTCTTGTCCGACAGCACCAGCAGCACCAGCAGCACCAGCAGCAGGGAGGATACCATCACCACCAGCAGGCCTATGCTCGCCTCCTCCGCCACTTACATGCGCCCCCCACACCAGTCAAGCCAACAATTCTCACGAAAGAAATAAATGAGAATGAGTTGGCCACCAGCAGCAGCAGCACCGCTAACCCAACTCCCAAGCGCCCCCCGTCCTCCCGAGAGACCTATTGGACAGTGCCCAACATAATCACCTTGGCACGCATCGCTTCCTCCCCCTTGCTCGCAGTTCTTATTCTGCAAGGCAAATATGCTTACGCCGTGGCAGGGCTAGCTGTGGCCGCGGGTTCGGATTGGTTGGACGGACATATTGCCAAGAATTACAACCAGTCGTCGGTATTAGGGAGTTTCCTTGACCCCTTTGCAGACAAAGTCTTGGTGACTGCTTTGGCCGTGCCACTCGCCATGCAAGGGCAATTGCCCATGCCATTGGTGATAACGGTGGTGGGGAGAGATGCTTTATTGATTGGTGGGTCATTTGTCATGCGTGTGCGGAACCGGCCAACAGGGGCGCCGTTTTTTGACACGACATCGTCGGCTACTTTTCAGATTACGCCCAATATGTTGAGTAAAGTCAACACGACCTTGCAGTTCGGTGTGCTGACATTTGCACTATCCCGGGCTCTGTGGGGAGAAGGCATTCCTGCGGACCTGGATGCTTTGTTTGAGCCGCTTTGGTAGGTTTTGGGGGGGAGGGGGAAGAAGGGGAGGAGAGGGGGGCAGCAAATAGGACTTGGATCGGGTCGGGTCTGTTCTGGTTGATTCTCGTTTTCGGTCTCCCATACATCCCCATTTTCATCTCTGCCATCATACCCTACAGTTGGCTGACGGGCGGCACTACGATCGGCTCCGGTTTGGTCTATTTAGCGGGGGGGGGCACGGGCCAGCTTCTGCTGAAGAAACTCAAGCTGAAGGAAGGAAAGGCCGCCACAGCAGATTCGACGGACAGCAAGGACGGCGGAGAGAAGGAGAAGAAGGTAAAAGAGGAGAAGAAATCAAAGTCGGCTGGTGAAACGGAAATAAAACCATGACGAATGTCAAGAAAGAGACGAGGTAGAAAGAAAAAGAGCACGAGGGACCTGTAGGGTAGTGAAAAGATGTTCTTCAACTGTCGAAAACAAGTAAAATCCATCCCACCCAGCCAGCGAAGAAGCGAGAAAATAAAGAGAGTAAAAGAGACACCGGCAATAATAAATCACCACCCCCAGCAGCAGCAGCAGCAGCAGCAGACAGAATGCGCACGATAGTAATAATAATGAAGCAGCAACTTTTAATCTAGGAGACATTGTTCCCGCTTACGGATGCTCTTCTTTCTCACTCTTCATTCTCTTATGAGTTCATTCTATTTACCCTACCGATCGCCTCACCAATGACAGCCGCGGCAGCCACCGACACGCGCATGTACAAAAACCATCTCCATCCTTCCCTCCTTCTATCCCTCTCTCCTCTAGGCTTCTCACCCGAAAATATCCTCCTTCTTTACATTTTCCAGCCCCGTCCTTCGAGCCAAGTCCATCAACTCGTCAATAAAATGCTCTCCTAGTTCACGTGCCCCCGGCGTGACCTCGTCGTCCAGCACCAGACAGGTGAAGATCTTGCCGTTCAAGGACAGAGCGCCCACCTGTGAGACGAGAGGGAGCGAGAGAGGGACGAGGGGGAAGGGCGGATAAGACACAGGACTCGTTGCATGTTTAAAACAAGTCAGGCTTGGAAGAAGAAGGAGATGGAAGAAAATAGAAAAGCATAAATTTAATAAATAAATACCTGAGGAATCAAATTCGCAAACGCCATATACAGTCCCGACACTTCCCGACCGGCAAATGTTATAGGCATGTTCGGACCCGGTACATTGCTAAACACAAACGTGTGCCTCACAAACGAGTCAAACGCGGTTTGTTTTGCCACTGTCCACGGCAAGCGTGCCCCTAGGTTAGCCTCCACCATATTCTGCACGATCACTATCGGACTGTTTTTCAACGCAGTCATCGTGGCATTCGCTGCATGCAAGCGTTCCAAACTCCCCTTGACCCCCACGGGCATCGCCACGGAAGCAAAACTCCACTTGTTTCGCAAAGCCTTGACAGGATCTCCCTCCTCCCGGGGCAAAGCCACAGGCATCAAAGCGCGTGTACGGACTTTACAATGGGATAAAGGGTCGAGCATTGCAGGATCTTTTTGCGCGCAACGAAATCGATGCACGGCCCCAGCAACCGCGCTCATCACCACATCGTTCACAGTCACATTCGCCGCATTTTTAATGCTCTTGATGAACGAAAGCTTCACGGTGGGGATACGCACAATGCACCGACGCCCCGTAAAGGTAATATTCTTTTTATCCGGAATCGTCAACCCCACGTCAGTATCAAACGCCGTAGTAGGCGTACCCAATACCTTGAAAAGCGAAGCCAGCAAGGTAAAAGGGGTGCGGAAAGTCGGCTTGAACCCTGCTTCCCGCCGGCGAAACTTCTCCCCGATCGGCAGTGACTGGCCGTCAATGTCCTTGAACACGTGGGGGATCAACTTGGCCAGAGAGACACCATCACCAATCGCATGGTTGATACGACAAATCACAGCAGAGGGCCCCTTCTTATCCTGATTCCGAAGCAAAGCAAATTCAAAGGCGGGCCCGTCCACCGGTACATGCAGGGGTTTCTGGGACCACACCTCCAGGCGAAGAAACAAGTCATCGATGCTGGCACCCTTGAAAGAGTCTTCAATCACATGCGTCCTAGCGTCAAAGGAAGGCAGCACTTCCCAATACCAATCATCACCAATCTTAACCTTCCGGGAGCGAAACCGTTCGAATTCAAAGAGCGGCAAGATGGCCGATTCCACCGCCGCACGCGTGGGCGCCTCCCCCTCGAAAAGCACCACGGCATTGATAATAGGATCGACAGGGTTCATCTTGGCGTGCTCAGGCATGGGACCATCCGCACAGGCCGCCGAACAAAAACTCATTTTCCTTCGAATCACCCCTGGGGAAGGACGCAAAGCTCGTGCACACCTTTGGCCGCTGACAATGTAGTACATAACGACGAGGCCCACGATGGCGGTGCCGCAAAGGAAAGTTGGGTCCGCCAAGGCTGGCAACAATGCTGAGGCCGAAATCCAGGCTGATGCAGCCCGTCCAAAAGGCATGATTTTAAGCGTGATGGGCAGGATGACTACTGTGGAAAAGGCTCGTGGTTGCGGAGGGTGCACGACCCTCACTGGCAAATCGTGTGTGGAGAGTTGAAGCTGGGGCGTCTGTGTGGCTGTGTAAGGGGATGTATAGAAAAACAATACGGCGTGGGCATCAGCCTTAAGTAAGCAGGTAATCGTTAGCATGGAGAGTCTTACGACAAGCACTCCTCGGTACTTAATTTGGGTCGTGGACGCGCGCAATGAAAGACACAAGTGTTTCGTTCGTTGCTGTGGGACTGGGGGAGTTTGTGGTGGGGCCTTCTTTTTCTTGTACAACCTGGCGGTGGGCATACTTGAGATAAGGACCACTCGTGCGGATAGATATCTTGGACAAGGCAGAAACCACGCCTCTGAGGGGGGTCTCCCAGAGGATCAAATGAATGCTTTTTACTTGCTCTGACATATGTAAAGTGGTTTGCTTTGTTTCGTGCTTGGCTACTCGAAAGACATTCACGACTTCGACCTCCCCACCCCTCTTTCCCATCTTGGAAGGTTGAATCCAATCACAGACTCTCGCATGAAACATTTCCCCAAGCACCGTTAGGAGCTTGGAAACGTTTGAAACACTGCAAAGTAACCATGCATTCGCATGTCCTACGAACAGTACAAATTCGCGCCGAAAATAAAATCTTCAATGAATTGACTTGATTGGTTCTTGCCTGCGCTCGATGCACTGGCCAGGGCAATTAAAGCTTCTCCACCAGCTCCTTGGCAACATGCTCGAAATCTACCGCCTGGGTAATGTCATGATGGTTGAGAGGGTGAAAATTACTTTTTAGAATAGAGAAAATGGAATACTCTTATGTGTACATTACAAACGCAATGTGATTATTTCCCATGTCTGGTGACATTGTTCCGAACCCTAGAAAATTATCTCCATTGTTTAGACCACATACTGAGCTTGCTTTCCTGGTCCTCTCCATCTCCATGCACATACCTTCAAGCGTTGGAACGGCCTCGTGAGGCCAGTCATAGACCAAAGCACCTCGCCCTTGTCCGTGCGTACGATAAACACACCCTTGGTGGGCTTCTCCGCATTCAGAACAAAGGTCAAACCGGGCTTGAGGGCCTTGGAGGCTTTCTCGAGGATCTCGAAGCGCTTCTTGAAGCCTGCCAAGTGAGTTGAAGAGAGGGTGCAGGAGTTAATGATAGTATGGTGTGAATTACAAACGCATAAAATAATAGAGCCCTCCGACGTAGTTGATATAAATATCTATCAGAAATCGTTACATTGGCATTGTTTGCAGGCCTCAACCATGATGGTCGTTAAGGCCGTGGCTTTCTTGACCGGAGAAGCGGCTGCTGCCTTTGCAAGAGCAGGACCAGGGGCAGCATCGGACTTCATGGGAGCAAGGGATGTTTCTTTTTTGGGAACAGAAGCCTTCTTAGGAGCTGGGGACGGTTTCTTCGGCGCAGGAGAGGCCTTGACAACCTTTTTGGCCTTGGCGGCTGCCGTCTGTATTTGAAGTGATGTGTCTGCGACGTGGGTCAAGAATGGGAACTTATAAAAGAGAGGTCAGCGCTCCTCTACCTCTCAGAGCTGTGAATGGTACTATTCTCATGCGCATATTGGTAGTATCATTCTTGCGATAACTTGATCAGGACGGTCGTTTACGTGTACGCGCAATGGGCTTCGACGGCAGAAGCGCCAGGTCAAGTCCTTATTTCCGCCCTAGGCCCTCTTAATCCTAGACAACCACCCGGCCGAGACGTCATATATAATCCACTGTTTATCATCACATTGCCCCATGGCCATTCGATACGTGTACATCTTCTCCTGTACCCCTGAAGTGATCATTCAACGAACATCGACCTCCCCACGCTGATCAACCGACACAAAAAAAATATCTCTTACCTTCTTGACCGCCGGCTTCTTGGCGGTACTGGCCTTTTTGGGGGGCATGGTTCAAAGTGCTAATAGGAGTGGGTGGCGCCTGTTCGTGTGGTGAGGGCAAACATGTGTGTATATGTGTGTGTGTGTGTGTGTGTGTGAGTTGGCAAGTAGAGCGGCAAGGAACGGCAGGCGTCACCGATTATT
>AFGM01000226.1:1980-13320 GCA_004335455.1 Nannochloropsis oculata CCMP525
AGGACAACGAGCAGAGGTGGAGGCTGAAGACTATGCTGTCTCAGCATAGCCCGGCGGAGGTGTTGCTGGAGCGAGGGAGGGCAAGCACGCAATTGGAGCAGATGGTGAGGTTTCATGCGCCGGGAGCGTTGCTTGAATGGCTGCGGCCGGAGGAGGAGTTCTGGGGGCCGGAGACCACGGTTAGGGAGTTGAAGCAAGGGGGATACTTCCCGAAGGGGAGTAAGAAGGAGGTAGAGAGGGAAGGGGGGGAGGAGGATTTGTGCAGGGGCTGTGGGCGCTGGCCGTTGACGTTACAGGTGGTGGTGGCGGCGAGAAGGCAGGGGGGGAGGCTGGCTTTGAGTGCGTTGGGAGGGGCGGTGTGGCAGCTGAGGAGGAGTTTGATTGACCGGGATCTTGTGAGTATGCAGAACTTTTTCCCTTATGCGCCGCCGGATGATAACTATGGTGAAAGTGGGAAGGCGGGAGGGAGGAAAGAAGGGGACGAGGAGGATACGATGGTGTTGGGGGGAGGGGAGAGTAAGGGCGCGAAGGAGGAAGGGTGCGAGGAGGACGCGTTCTTTAGCTTGGGAGGGATGGGGGCGGTGGTAAGGAAAAGTGTGGAGGGTGAGGAGGAGGACGAAGTGGAAGAGACTTCTGCGACAGGCAAGCCGCACGCAGAAGCAGCAGCAATGGCCAAGATGCCTCTAGGTGGAGCAGGAGGGGTGGGAGGAGGAGGCGACAAAGCCCCGCCTCTCGTGCTGGACGGAACGACCTTGACCAACCTCGAGGTATTCCGCAACAGCTACGATGGCACGGGGAAGGGAACCCTGTGGGAGCACCTGAACCATTGCCAGACCGCATTTGGTGCCCGGAAGCTGAAGGACATGCTCTGTCGTCCCTCCCAACGCCCCGGCGTGATTAATGCCCGTCTTGACGCCATCACCGAGCTCATGAACGACCTCTCCCCCGAAGCGGACGGCATCCGCCGACTGCTCAAAAAAATGCCGGACCTCGAGAGGCAGCTCGCTCGGCACCACGCCCTTGGCTCCGTGCATCGGGCCGCAGACCACCCTGATTCCCGGGCCATCATGTATGAGAACGACAAGTACAACGGCCGGAAAATCCAGGACTTTATCTCTGCGCTCGAAGGCCTGAAAACCGCGGGGAAAGTCAAGGCTATTCTCGTCGAGAGCGTTGATCGGCTGACCTCTGCGTTGCTGCAGCGCTTGGCGGGGACGTTCCCTGATTTGACCTCGAGGCTTGCTTTTTTTTCGGAGGCGTTTGATCCGGTCCAGGCCAAGAGGGAGGGAGTGATTACCCCCAAGCCGGGTTATGACGAAGAGTACGATCAGGCCAAAGAGGGAATAGCGGGGGTGATGGGCGAGCTGGACGTGTATTTGAAGGAGCAACGGCAGCGCTTAGGCTCGAATGAGGTGAAATTCTGGGGGACGAAGGACAAGGACCGGTTTCAACTGGAGGTTCCCGAGGCGGTGCTCCGCAAAGGCCAGCCAGCTGATTACGAGGCCAAGAGCAGCAAGAAGGGTTGTCGCCGTTTTCACACCCCGAGGATTCGGACGTTGTTGGAGGAGTTGGGGGAGGCCGAGGCGCATTTGGCCGAGGCTCAGCGGGATGAGATGAGACGGCTGTTTGGAAAGTTTGATCAAGACCGGCCTTTGTGGACGGCTGCTGTGAACAACCTTGCATTGCTTGACGTGCTATTGTCCTTGGCTGAAGTATCGTCGAGGCCAGGGTATTGTCGGCCAGAGCTTGTGCCGTATCAGGCGACAGAGAACGGCAGCAGCAGCAGCAGTGGTGGTGATGGTGTTGGTGGTGATGGTGTTGTCACGCCGTTCATTTCCATTAAGGGCGGGCGGCATCCTTGCTTGGAAGCACGGGCTACTCTGGGGAATTATATCCCGAACGATTTGGACCTTGGCGTGGCTCAGACGCGACCTGAGAGGGTGATGCTGCTTTCCGGGCCGAACATGGGGGGGAAGAGCACCTTGCTTCGACAGACGTGTGTGTTGACGATTTTGGCTCAGGTGGGGTGTTTCGTCCCGGCGGAGGAATGTAGGCTGACTCCTGTAGATCGCATTTTTACGCGGGTGGGGGCGTCGGATCGCATACTGCAAGGGCAGTCGACGTTTTTCGTGGAGTTGGCCGAGACGGCCAATATCTTGCAGCATGCTACGGGGAGGAGCTTGGTCATCCTTGATGAGTTGGGAAGGGGCACGAGTACGTTCGATGGCACGGCGATTGCGCATGCGGTGGTGTCGTTTTTGGTGCAGCGGTTGCAGTGCCGCGCCTTGTTCGCGACGCATTATCATTCGTTAGTGGAGGACTGGAGGGGGCACGCGGGAGTGTGCTTTGGGCATATGGCTTGTTTGGTGGAGCCGGACGAGGACGAGCAGCGGGTGACTTTTTTGTATCGCCTAGCTGATGGACCTTCCCCCAAGTCATATGGCCTGAACGTGGCGAGGCTGGCCCATCTGCCCAAGGAGGTGATAGAGCTCGCGAGGGAGAAGTCGGAAAGTTTTGAGGCGTTCATGGCGCAGCAGCAGCAGCAGCAGCAGCAGCTGAAGCACCAGGAGGTGGAGGGAGGAGAGAGGAGAGAGGGAGGGACGGTGCACCCGCAATTGGCGTTGGGGGCGGAGGTGTTTGCATTGGTGGTCAAGAGCCCGATAGGGATGACGGTGGAGGAGAAGGCGGCTCAAGCCCGCGCCCTGTGGATGGCCTGGAATGCGCAGTAATCTTTGGCGTTGGTGGGGACGGAGGCAAGGAGGGGGTAGAGGAATAATGAACACAATTTATTTCTTTATTAAATAAAGTTTTTTAAAAAAAGGGGAGAAGAGAGAGACAGAGAGTATCGCACCGCTGCAAGATGCAAAAGGAAAGAAAAAGTCTCTTCGTTTGGTCATGCTTTCCGATTAATGATCTATTACTTTATTACGCTATGTATCCCCTTTCCTTCTCATTATTGCTCTGTTAAAAATGATTAGTCATATCGAACAGGCCTCTCCTTGTCCTGATGCTTCCCTTTGCATCAGGCTCTCTATAATGAGCTCGAACTCTGTCCCCTGACAGAATCCCAAAATGTTTCGCCATGGAAACATATGGCATTTAAAAGTCATCCTGTTAATGGAGGATAGGACGATGAACCTGTAATTGTCATCGTCTCGAGCAGGAGTGACATGATTGAGGGGAAATGTGGTGATGATTCCAACGGTCCCTGCCCGTGGACTAAGTGATTTCCCCCGAAGAGAAATATCCCTGAGAGACTGCATTGAAAACCCAAAATTGACTATCACTAGCCCTCACTTCCTTCCCTTCCCTTCTTTCTCCCTCTCTCTTGTCATGCCCTCCCTCTCGTCCTATATGTACGTATATAAAATTAAAGACGCGAAAACATTCCTTCTGTGACCTGCATACTCTCGGCGCCATCCCGTGTTCCACGTATGCATTGATATCAAAGTCTGTGTGTTGTACTTCGGGACCGTTCATGTACCATTGCTCCATATGAAAATGGTCGTCTGTGGCCGCTGCATGTTCCCTTTTTGTTGTTGCATGATTCATTTGGCCGAAGTCTTGTAAAATGCTGCCTGTCCTGCACTTGTGTCCTCGGGCTTTCTTTTTGTCGCAACGGCTTATTGGGGGTTTGCTCTCTCCATCAGTGGAGTGTAATTTCCTCGTCGTCGCGCCGCCTTGGAACTTATCAAATGGCACAAGATCACCATATTCTGTGTTGCTAGGCCATACGGTATTTAGATGAACCCAATGACAAGTCTTTCCCCCGTATAGCTTCGGTAGAGGAGCCGATGAAAGAGCACTCACTCGGGCGAAGCTCCTCAGGCGAGTTCCGCTCTGCTCGCTTGGTGTTCAGCGATATGCGTTTTCGGTTTGTATTTGCTCCATAGCTTTCGGGGCCTTAAACAAGCACAACTTTTCTCTACGACTTAAGAGGCTGTAAGGGCTAGTCGAGAACGAGAGCTTGGTGTGTGCTGCCACGCTGAGCGAACGTGATTGAGTAGGGGATCGGCCGCCCCCGCTTCTTCCTCGCATACTCTTAACACTTGGCATGACAAACTTTCCCTCACTTGTATAGACAGGCCGGGCAGCGGGCGGCTCGTGTCTCACTGGGTCTCTTGGCTCATAAGAAGCAGGTATCCTCGCATAAAACTGGTGATGTTGCCTGCCGCTCCCACCCTCAGTTCCGAACAAGTGATGCAGTTGCAACCTCAGAAACGGACTATACTTACCTTTTTCTTCTGTCCCCGCACATAATTCTTAAAGCGCTCGGGAAGCATGCATAAACAACTTCCAATCGACGGCAGCACGGGTATAAAGAAGATTCAACCAAGGGCAGTCGAGGTGAAGCAAAAGAAGACTTTTGCTAAGGTAAGAAAGTAGGAAGGCAAACAGACCCCGTGGTATTTGCCCTTAAGGGAATCGCATGCCTGTCAGTGTACCCGCTTGTCTCACCTCCGTTTCCCCCCCCCCTTTCCTGAACAGCGTCGCAAGGTCACGTGGGGTGAGTACGTGGACAAGTACGACAGCAAACAATTTAAACCCCAGTCTCCCTTGGCTGCACTCGCCCTCTCAGGAGTTGCCCAATGCCATCCCATTATAGCCTGCGAGCTTATTGCTCGGGCGTGTGTTGGCTTGATCAAAGCAGGGAACGCACATCTCGCACGCATTCACGCTTCCATGTCAGTACTCTGTTGGGTTGGGCTGAATGTTCACGTCATCGGGATACTCTGTCTCTCCAAGTCTGCCCTCCTTTTGTCACTTCAAAGGAAGTTGGTTAGAGGCTTTTTTACCACGTTGCTCCCTCACGATCACTCCGCATTTTTCTTTTACTATCTTGCTCACGCGCACGCTTTCACACGCACACATATACACGTACGCACTCACAGCCAGGTGATGGAACAATACAAGAAAGTTTTTCACGTAGATTGCTCCTGGGGTCTACTAGACCGACTACGGGATGTCCTGTCCTCGGTAGATGTGAAGGGCATAGGAAACTGCACCCAAAAACAGCGGACGGCCAAACTGAAGCGAAGGCATCGAAATCCCGACGACCTGGGGTCCTCCCTCTTTCATCCCACCACAGCCCTCCAAAAGAGCCTCATGCTGTCAAGCACGACGGCAGTAAAGAATGAGAAAGAGAGAAAGTACAAGGACGCCACGCTACTGCAAGAGCTATCCACCCGAATCCAGCAGCAACAGGGGCACGAATCACGCCGACCGGAGCAGAGGAAGGGGTTGCCACTGCTGGGCCCGCTTCTGCAGGCGCGCGGTATGGATGATATCTGCATTCCCGAGCCTATGTATTCAGTGGTTTGGATCCGACAGGGCGAGGTTGAGGTGTATTGCTCGGGCGCTTTTGGCAAGGTCTTTCTTTCGACGGACGAGCTAAGCCACCGGCTTCGGCAGGAAGGTATGATCGCGCCTTATGTGTGGGGGAGTAAAATAATCGCAAAGGAAGATTTGCGGGAGTATTACAAGGCCATAGGTGAGGTCCTGTACGGGCACGCTGAGCTGGCTGACCGACGATTCCTTGCTCGCTGCCTCAGCAAATCAGGGCAGAGCATCCTCTCATTGGTCCGGGTGATGGGAGGCCACAACCTTAAAGCCCACACAGGCCTCGTGGCCTTTACTGTGACCCCATTGCCTTATTCCCCTTACCTTCGCAAGGTCTCCGCCCAACAGTCCTTGTCGTCTTCTTCCTCTTCCTCTTTCGTGGCGCCACCGCCGCTGCCACAACAGCAGCATTATCAGCGAGAGCAGCAATACTCTGCTCTCAGCCTTCACCATTCGACACCCCGAATTCCCTCTAACCCGCATCGGCCGCCGCCACAGCCACAACAGAACCACCACCAGCAGCCCCTGCAACACGGACAACAAGAGCAACAATTGCATGAGCAAATTTCGCCAGCGCGTCAGGAGTTCTTTGAGGACGATCTGTCGGACATTCTCGCCGAAGCTCCCGACGGGCGTGGCTCTGTTGTTATCACCGCGCCGCCTGAAGCTGCACGACCCTCGGTACCGGTGTCGATGATGGAGGAAAAGAGTGCAATGACTGTGGTTGCTGTGCCTGCTGGTGCTAGCAGTGGTGGGTGTGAGGTTGAGAGCGTGGTACGTCGCATAAAAGAGGGTAATAGCGCATACACGTATCTTACTGTCGGTGTTGGTGATGGTGATGTGAAGTCTGGGTGTACTGCCTTGCAACCCCTGCCGGACACTTCTTTGCTCCCTCCTCTTTTCACGATTTTTGAAGCGCCGCCGTTTGATGTGCTCGAACCTGTGTCTTCCCATCCACAACAACACCCGTTACTACAACCCGCCCGTTTCAGACAAGAGGATACGAAGTTAAATGAAGGACGAGGAGGTCCAGAGGGGAAGGAAAGAGAAGAAGTGGCACCAGCACCGGCAGCAGCAGTACTTCAAGTACCAACAGCAGAAGCAGCGGTGGCGGCGGCGATGGCGGCGACGGCAACACCAACAGTATCAGCGGTATCACCACTTGCAGCAGTCAACAAAGGGATTGACGAGAGCCTGTCGGAATTGGATGCGCGTTTTCTTGAAGAGTTGTTCGGGGAATCAAGTGGAGAGATGTTTGGGCCACCGAGTGAAGGGGTAGATCAATGCCCGAGGCAGGGAGGGCAAGGACAAAGGGCGCATATGATGTCGCCGTCATCCTTGGGAGTGCAAGCGGAGAGGGTGATGGAACCTGATGTGAAGGCATCCGGCGCAAGCGGTGCGCCTGTGTTCCCTTCTCGGCCACCGGCGACGATCGCCATGGACCCTCTTATGCCGGTTGCTTCTTCTCGTATTCCTTCCCCTACTGCTTCTGGTGACCACCGGGAGCAGCAGCAGCAACAGCAGCAGCAGCGCCGGCTGCACTTCCACCTGCAGCAGTTGCAGCAAATGTACTATCACAATTGCCAGCAGCAGCTTAGCCTCCAGCAGCAGCAGCGACAACAACATGAACACGAGCACGAGCAGGTATTGCGGCAACGACAACTGTTGCAGCAGCAGCTGAGGCAGCAGCAGCAGTTGGTGCAGCAGCAGCAGCAGCTGTTGCAGCGGCAGCAGCAGCTGTTGCAGCAGCAGCAGTACATGCCTCCACCCTCGACGCACGAAATGTTTTTGCCTCCGTCCATTCGTCCTCTGCAGCCATTCCAAGAGACCCCGCCGGCATGGATGCTGGAAGGTGACAACGAGTAGGGATTAAGAAAAATAGAGAGCAGGCCGGGGAAGGTGAAAACGTCGATAAGGGCGGAACATGAATGTAATTCGTCGGGTGTGGAGGAACATAATTCGTAAAGCTGGAAGGAGAACCCAAACGTTTCCTTTGGTTATGTATAAGATCAGAAGAGGATGAAAAGGGCAGCTTTGTGGTGGTAGAAAAGGCTAGTTGCATCTAGACCAGAAGACAACTGAGGGAAACCAGTCATGACAGTGCGCGCAATGCAGCATGGAAAGAAGGTAGCAAGGATTTAGATTAGTATAGGGCTTGATTATGTATGCATACCATACCATCTTTGCTCGAGCATTCCTCTTGTCCCTTTTTGCTTGCTGTGAAAGGAGAGCTGGGATAGGTTTTAAACCACAATCAACTCGTGTGGTCAGATGGGCGTGTTCTTAGAGGTTGGTCGACTTAAATTGATATAGGGAAACAAACAAACAAATTGAAGAACGAGAAGAAAGAATTTGTAAGAACTTCCTCAAGAGACTAGTAGAAAGAAGTAGAGAGAAAGGGGGAGGAGGAGGAGCAGCAGCAGGAGGGGGGAAGGGGGAAGAGGAGAAAGATGACGACAGACAGGAGTCTGAACATTGGACGAGAGAGGAGGACGACGACGGCGAGAAGGAGAGAGAACGATAAGGGCTGGATAAATGACTACTAAATTTAATTCACCTTTTGTCATGTGACCTTGCCCGCTGCTTTCGCGCGATGATGATTAGGGGCCTGAAACACCTTAACTAGTCACGTACACAACACACATGGATTCCCCTTCCAAGCACAGGCCAACTTTCCAGAAATGAGGGGAAATTGTGAGATAGAGGAATTGAGAGAAAGCGCGAAAATCATAACATTACATGAAAATGGGGCGGGGGGAGAGACAGTGATCGTCCTCCCATACACACACACATGCATAGTGGGAAAACGAACGAAGAGGGTAAAGCTATGATGTGTCTGCAACAAACGCATCACCAGCAATAAGAGGAACAGCAGTAGTGACAGTAACTCTGACATGAAGAAGAAACAACATGTCGAACGGCCACCACCATCGTCCACATTCGTTTCTCTCCCCTTATTTCTTTAGTTTTCGGTCCTTTTTTTTACATTTACACCCCAACAAGAGAGCCTTCCCTCCCTCCCTCTCCCCCCCCCCCGGCCTCTCTACACCTGCCCTGGTCCCTTCGTAGCTGCCGCCGCTGGGTGCGACGCGCTTGCCGTGGGTTGTGCTGGAGTGTTGCCTGCAAAGAGAGAAGGGTATCGAAAAGTAGCAAAAAGCATAAGGCCACCGTCGACGGCCAGCACGATGCCAGTTGCAAATTGGAGGACACCCGTGCTGACAAGGCCGAAGTTGAGAAATGCAATGCTGTGGTAGGAAGGGGGGAAGGAAGAAAGGAAATAAGAAAGAAACAAGTGAGAAGGTTGGTGGCCGGGACCCAAAAAAAAATCAATTTGTCCACCCACAAAAAAAACACTCCATTTTTACTTACAAGATGATATACAGAGCCTTGCCCCTGGACCCATACATAAAGCCAAAGTTCCTCCGGAAGACGTTGTCGATGCAGGCGACGTACTTGAACTGGCACAGCTCGAAGAAGAAGAGGACGGCGGCAAAGATGCTGTGTCAGAAGAACAGAGATCGAAGACTTATCAGGGCTTATGCAAGGACATGGAGACGAGGAGAAGCAGAGCGGGTCATGTAGACTAGTCGTCCTTCCTTCTCCTACACACCCCTTCCTACCCCTCCTTTTCCTGTCCTACTCACAACATGTACAAGGCCACAAAGAAGGTGTCGAGCCTAAATTGGGCAATTTTTATAATGCCATTGACGGCTGAGAAGGCCATCAAGCAAGCCAGGCCCATGTTAATAACCCTTGACAAGGGAATGACGTATTTGGCGCAGGCCGGTCTGGGGGTAGAAGGGCGACGATAGGAAGGGAAGGGGGATTGAGCGATGTTGATGATATCTCAGCTTTGGGGAGCCCTCTCTAGCAATTGATACCCTCTGTCCCTTCTAAAATTTGAAGCCAGTTTCTGTTGTTTATACATCCCTTTTCGTTACCTCCCCATTCTCTTTCCCCCCCGGCCGTAGAGAAGCAGCGTGCAGCGTCTTACTTACAGATAGTTTTCAACACTTTCTTGAATGCTGGGTGTGGGTGATGGGCTCCCTGGTGGTGGGGACGATCCGACGACACCTTGTCGTTGGCCTTGCTATAGGTTTTGGTGTAGGGAAGGGAAGGGAGGGGGGATGATGACGATTACAGTGTCGATGGCGTGTCCCTTTTGTACGTACATCAAGCCATGAAGGTGTGTTGGCCATGCTGTCTGTGACTGGTGCCACGTGCGTCAAGTCAAGCCCTGTGGATGTGTGGATGTGTCCGCGTATGCATAAAGGGCGTGGGGACATTTTTTAATCATACATGCAGTCAGTATGACTGCTGGGCAAGGCTTGTTGGCGATTCAGCAGTTAAGGGCAACGGCACGTTGTCAAGTCCATGTGTTCCCCCAGTATGGCACGCCCAAGCAAAAGAATCTCCTATCGAAGGATGCGATGTGATATATACTTGCATGGTATAAATCAAGAATTGTTTTCAAGCTTGTTTTTGAAGGATAATGCTGTTTGACCGCCTGAAGGATGGTGGTGTTTGACCGCCTCGCTCCTTCCTCTCGATCATCGAGATAGTCTATGTTCGAGCCCTATTTCTTGCGTAGCCAACGCAAATAAAAAGCAAAGCTGCCATTGCCATGCTTGTCAAGCGTCAAACTTCAGGGCCTGTTTGCCAAATCCCTCATCTTGCCCTATGCCCACCGAAAAAATAATAACACAGTGACTTAAAGCCTGCCTCTGCTTGCTCCCCATTCCTTCAACCAGCATGGCCCTGGATCTCAAGGGAAAACGCTGCCTCGTGACTGGCGGGACTGAACCCACATCCATCGGCTACGTCTCTGCCCTGGCCTGTATGGCTGCTGGCGCCGCGCAGGTCGTCGTGGTGGGCCGGGACCTGGCCAAGATGGATAGCGCCGTCCCCGCGGGCTTGTCGGGTTTGGAAGGCAACATGAAAAAGCCCGAGACGATGGCAGAGCTTGTCACAGCCGCCGTCGAGAAGCTTGGTGGGAGGCTGGATGTATTGATAATCAGTGGGGGAAATGGCTACTCGGAGTACTTGGGACTGGATCCGACGGATGCCGCGAGCTATCACCTTATGTACGACATGGCCGTGCTGTCCCCAATGTTCCTGGTTGCGGCCGCTGCCCCCTTTCTCAGCCTGGCCCCCCACGGTGGAGGGTCTGTTGTGATGGTCAGTTCCCTTGCCGCCCATTGTCCATGGCCTGACACTGCTCCTTTTAATCTAGCCAAGGCGGCACAGAACGCATTGGTTGAGACGCTGGCTTTCAAGCATCGACAAGACGGGTTCCGCGTGAATGGGGTGCTGCCCGGCTGCATCCACACAAAGGCGTTGGACGTGATGGCCGTGAAAAAAGGTCGTGATCTAAGTGAATATGCATCGTTGCGCGCTAGTTCGATCCCGATGGGTCGAAACGGCACACCGGAAGAAGTGGCTCAAGCCGTGCTGTTTTTGGCCTCGCCCGCCTCCTCGTACATGACCGGGACGCTGTTGCCCGTGGACGGGGGGTTGGGGCTCTCTTCCTGGTTTAACACGCCCAGGCTGTTGTCAGAGTATGTAGGGGGAGCCAAGGTGGAGAGCACCAAGGCGTCCAAGTCGTAGCTTGTGTATGTGCGGGTGGGTTTAGGGCGGGAGGAAAAGGGGAATCATGAATGGGAGTGAGGTCTGCTAAGAGTTGAGAGGGGACGAAAAGGCGCACTTCGGGTGTTGATGATAGTTTCCGATAAGAGTTAAAGAGGAGAATGGCTGCTAGCATGGAGAAGGGAAGAGGAAGGGTGAGATGGGATGGTAGGGGGGTTGCGGGAGTGCGGGGAAAAAGGGGGGGAAATGGAAGGAAGATTTAGGCGGCCACTTCAACGGGTTGATTCTATCCGATCCAAAAGGACGCAATGGAAAGGGTGGCACTGAAAGAGTGATTTAGATTGATAGAAATTTCGAAAGCAAGACTTGTTTCAGGTGGAGCAATTTCTGAACATGTCACGCTTATATTGTTGT
>AFGM01000253.1:0-11670 GCA_004335455.1 Nannochloropsis oculata CCMP525
TACGAGAAGGAGATGCAAGAAGGAAAGAAGAGAGAGAGAGAGAGAGAGAAAAGGAGGGATTGGAGAGAAGGAGAGAGAGAGAGAAAGAGAAGGAGGGAGGGGGGAGAGAAGGAGGGAGGGGAGAGAATAATGGGACGTTCTGAATAAAATAAAGCTTCTCGAAAAGTGCGCTGCTGCTTTTTAATTGCTTTGCGCGAGTGGAGCATGTGTGCATGTGGGAGAGTTTTGAGGGGGAGGGAAGAAGGGGCGGTTGTAAGTACATACATAGCACGCTTGCGAGGGCGTGTTGACAAGCAAACGAAGTGGAAGGAGAGGAAACAAAAGCAGAAGGACACGAGGAGGAAGAGGAAGAAAAAGAACAAGAACAACAACAAGAAGAAGAAGAAGAAATCGAAGCGGAACAAGAACAAGAACGTAGTGTGTTTCATTTTCATCTTTTGTCTCGCCTTGCAGGTGTGTCGTACGTTTTCTTGATGCCTCCCTCCCCACGTTATCGCGCCCACACGAGTCCACGGCATAGGGCACAGGAGTCAACCCCATCACGATTTCCCTAGGGCGTGGTGTGAAAGCGTTCAACTGCGTCGTCGGCCTTTCCACACTGGTCTTGGAGCGGATGGTCAGGTGTTGGAGCTCAACACAGAAGGGGAAGTAGGAGGGAGAGGGCGGGGGAGGAAGCGGGAAAGAAAAATAGGAGCTCCCGAGGGCTTCGGACGCTCGGCAATAAGTCTTCCCCACCCCCACAAACCCCACGCGACACATGGAAAAATGATGCCCACAAAAAAAATAAAACGATTCATTTATCTCTTCATAAACGTATGTTTAGTTTTCCTTTTCATCTACTGCAGCGTCCTCCTATCTTTCTTGCATGTACGTGTCTGTTTCGACCCCATCAGACCAAACAAAAGGGAGCTAGCCGTGGCAGCGGCAACATCTCCACAACCAATCAGCACCCATCCCAGTGAAACAAGCACACCGCCCATTCAACCAAAAAAAAAAGCACCCGCCGCTAGCTAGTCCTATATGATGTCGATGTTGTAATTTACTCGTCCGCCTCGGCATTGGCCACCGAAGCCGCGATCTGGTCCAAGGCCGTTTGCCCCTCCCTGGTGATCTTACGCCCCCCATTGCTGTCCTTGGCCACATACTTCAAGTTCTGTTTTAAAACATAAATAGAAAGGGAGAAAGAATAAATGAAGAAATGAGAAGAGATGAGAAGAGGGGGTTAGGGTTAATTTGTGAGCTGTTGATGTTTGTGGCAAGAACTCCCTATGTACTTCTTCCGTCGCGATGGGCACTGTCTCTCCCATATGAGGCCTACACAACATGCTCGGCAGCAAATGATATACACAGACAGATAGATCTAAAACCTGATAGCGTGCCCCATCACATCGATCGATGCATCGAAATTTTCAATCGCCTCTCTCTGGTCCCCCATCCCTTACGTGGTCACGCGACAACTCCTTCTCTCTTTCAACTCCCTCGTACCTTGATGCTACCAATTCAATAGCTACCTCCTCCTCATTGTAAATACTCTTCTCTCACTTCCTCACCTTCTCCCCACCACACTACACTGACGCCCACACGTACCTCGAACTGGATAAGCACATGGCGGATGCAGCCCCCTGCCCCCAGCACCGTGGTCGATCGCTCCACCCCACGGCGCTTGGAGCCACCGTAGATGCGTCGGAGTGCTCCTACACCAATGCCTTGCTTAAGGTAGATCTGGCGGAGGACGGCGGCAGCCCGGGTGTAGTACCAGTCAGGGTCGTAGGGGGCCAATTCCTTGCCAATGCCGGTCTTGACGATGTCTGCCCACTTAGGGACCTCGAAGTTGTCCTTCGTCTTCAAGTGAGCAGCATAGGCGACAATGAAGTCTTGGGGCTTGATGTCCCGCACTGTCACGGCGCGTCCCATGGTCGCCTGTTGGGTTTGTGCGGGGAGAGACGGGGTAAGTTATGCGGATAGGAAAGAAACAGGGGGGGACATGATGATGCAGCGGCAGCGAGGCACGTGTTGGGCTCGACGCCACAGTGGCTCCAGAGACCCTCGCCACCGTGTCAATGTGTATCTCAGCTAAATGTGCCTCTGTTGTGCGGAAGTGGCCAGGGTGACATGACCAAAAAACCATGACTTTTTGCCTCCTCTCCGCCTCGAGGCTTGCGACGAAGAAGAGGATGGATGGAAGGAGAGGGTTGAGGCTTCTACGCCACCCATCCTTCCAGGCGTCCTACGGCCCGCGAGTTTGAGGCTAAGATACGCAATTTATGTGATTTTACCACGTGGGCTTGATCAAGCAAAATGGTTTGCGAGTGAGGGCAGGAGATTGAGGAGGGGAAGGAGACGGTCCGCCAGCCACAGACAGCGACATGAAGGAGGGTGAGGGCAGGCACACAAACGTGCTAGCGGTCGAATGTGCAGCATGGGCCAGCCTCTTGGGGAAAGGCAGGTAAGCTACTTAGGTTTCGGATGTTCTTGATTTCATAAGCAATAGCCGAGGCTAGTAGGATTGATGTCTGCAAATTTGGAATGTGAGGTAGACAGATAAGCGCTTAGCATCGTGTGCAGCGCACGGCTGCGGCACAAATCTAGCTAACTTTCCCTCCATTTCAAGCTTTTCAGCTGTTGCGTGGCACCGTGACGCCCGGAGTCATATGAGTTATAGGGTCGGAAAAGTGTGTATTTGGTTATAAAAATCTTTATATAAAGTGCTTGCTTGTGGCTGCTTTGTTTTATCTGATTCTGAAATGCTTGGCAGGTTCGTTTCGTTACCAAGGCACTACCAGCCTCCCAGCCTCCCATGTCTGTTGAGTGCTGATTCACGGCACAAGCAACCAGTCTGTTCTTTGTATGCTTGTTGCATATTAAAACAGCAATTTCATGCAAGCTGGTAAAATTCTATCAAATAAGCAGCTCTGGGTGCAAGTCGTGTCTGACGGACTGCTATATTACAATGCACCAGAGAGGCAAAAAAGCCACTGCCTTTTTTGCACATTTTCTGACGAATACTCGCGGCTTGTATAAAGGAAAGAGGTCCATTTTAATTGGAAATAAACAAGATAATCATATATCATCTACGGAGACGGTGTGCTCACAGTGAATCCCCTAGAGTCTCCAGTAGATCGACACAAGAGGCCTTTCTCTCCCGCCTTGCCACGGACTCCGACTTTTGCTTCTAGCTGCCTGGCTTTTCATTTTCAAAATCTTCGAGCGCGCTTGTACGATTTTCAAGCTTTTCATTTCTTGTACTTAGTCCCTGGTATGGCACGAGCTTTGCATGCCAGACTAATATATGTCCTCAATTCTCAACCTCCCCACCCCTCAATTTCCCCTTCTCACCTTGCAAGCGACACACGTGCTGTCCCTACAAGACCACAATTTGGCCCACAAACACCAAACTGCAATTTCTTTTCTTTATAAGCCTTTGGTCACATCTAGTCATAAAGAAGTGCCATATTCCGTGGGTCAGAGCGGGTCATGGCAGTGGAACACATCGCGGAATTGATTGCGCAAGCACTACGGGCACTTGATGATTCATCTCTCTTGCCCCGAGACGGAGACCTGAACACGATGCAACGTTCACGGACAGGCATGCAGTTATCGCTCACCGCATCCTCCACTACCTTTACACAGGCCCGGCCCAGCTTGGGCTGCTGCTGGTGGTGGCATCCTCCTCCCTGCATCCCAAATCAGCACGTCCCCTTACTTACTACGCCTGTCCTGTTGCTTCTGCATGGCCCTTTTGTCCACGCCACCACAATATGACGGCTGCCGCTCGCCTCACCGAGGCTTCACCATTACTAAATGTCAGCCCCACCACAGTACACATCAATTCTCCAGTCTCCACCACTACTACTGTTCCCCGCGCCAGCAACCATCACCACTTTCCCGGCTGGGGCACCTACAATGAGCAGATTCTTATCGATGACGCCGCCATCACCAAGGCTGCCCATGTCTTGGACAGCCGCCGGCATCCGCACGAGATGCTGGGTCCTCTACAGTCGTCGTCTATTTGCGGTAACGACATTCTAAGTTCTTGTTTTTATTCCATCGGCTTGGTCACAAGTTATGCGGGCCAGCTTGCCCCTCTCTGCTTTTTGATGGTAGGGCTGGTGCTGTACCTGTTTCGGTCGGTGTATGGAGAGGCCATCACGGCCATTTGTCTAAATGGTGGAACATATGCTTTGCTGATCAATACCTCTACGAAAGCGGTGGCAGCTAGTGCTGCCTGCTTGAGTATCTTGGCGTATATCGCCACGGGTGTCGTGTCTGCAGTCACGGCCTGCAACTATTTGCATGCCGTCATTCCTGACTTAATCAACGTCCCTGTCGCCGCATGCTGTTTGCTTGCTCTCTTTGCGTTTATCGTCGGGATGGGGTTGCGGGAAAGTGCGGGGGTGGCAACAGTGATTTGTGCCATTCACGTCGGTACCTTAATATTGCTTCTGGTCCTGGGGTTTGTGTATGTCCTTTCCAATGACATGGGAGAGTTATTGGCCAACTTTCAGTTACCTTTTCCGAGTGTGGCTATTACAGGCACTGACAATGTGGGAGGAGACGGAGGACTCAAAGGGGCTGGAGATGTGGGGGGGTCGGAGGAGGATGTTTTGCCCGGGAGCATGTGGACGGCGCTGTTGTTTGGTTTCGCCGCGGGTATTTTGGGGGTGAGTGGTTTTGAGACGTCGGCGCAGTACATTGAAAGTCAGAAGCCAGGTGTCTTTCTCCTCACATTGAAATACATGCAACAAGCGGTCTGTGTCTTCAACCCCCTCCTCTCCCTCCTGTCCATCGCCGTGTTGCCCGTCCCCATCGTCGTGGCGTACTCCGAGACCGTCCTCGAGCAGGTCGCCCACGTCATGGGGAACTGGCTTCAAGCAGCCCTTCGACTCGGACCGATTTCAGGACCAGACAGCACAATTAATCTAGGGCGGTTCCTAAGGGTTTGGGTGTCCCTGGACGCGTTTGTTGTGCTCAGTGGCGCGGTCTTGACGGCGTATGTCGGGATCGATGGTGAGGAGGAAGGGGGGTGGGTCGTCAAACAGGGAAGGAAGGAGATATGAAAAGCGTTTTGTGTCCGTATAGAAATAACGGCTGTCTCTCACTCGCTTGTTTCCCTTGTTCTTCCACTTCCACAGGCTTGATCTATAGCATGACGATGGACGGGTGCTTGCCTTCATTTTTGCTAACGCGAAATGAGTGGCGCGGAACGGATCATTTCATTATTCTGTCGTATTTATTGTTGGCTGTCAGTCAGGTACGGCGGAGGGAGAGAAATAGGCGTTGTCCAGATTCCAGAATTCTTTTCTCAAAGAGCATATACGCAATCACCTCTCTTCTCCCTCTCTCCCTTCCTCATTCTCAGGTAGTGCTCCTGGAAGGCGACGTCGAAGCTTTGGCCGGCGTGTACGCCTTCTCATTCCTCGGCGTCATGACCCTCTTCGCCGTCGGCTGCGGAATGCTCAAGGTGAAACGGGCCGAGATCCCACGTGATGTGATTGCGCCATGGTCGCATGTGATAGGAGGCGGGTCTGCGGTCATTCTAGCGTTCTTGGTGAATCTGTCGAGTCAGTCTGATTATTTAGGGTACTTTTCCTTATACCTCTCGGGGGTCGGAGTCTTGATTTTTGTAATGTTTCAACGCGTGCGGCTACTCAAGCTCTTGATCTACTTTGCGCCGCCGTCTCTCGCGTCAGCGCTCAAGAAGGAGCTGAAATCGCTGCGTTCGGAGGAAGTGGTCTTCTTTTGCAAAGACCCCAAAGACTTGTATGTCCTCAATAAGGCGTTGTCTTACGTGCGTGCCAACGAAAGCACGGTGGATTCTGTCCTTGTCGTGCATTGCCGGGGGAAGGAGAAGTATGGCGGGATTGAGGGAGGGAAGGAGAAAGAGGGGGAGGGGGAGGGGGCCAGGACCATAAAAATGGTGGATCGGATGTACCCCGCGATATGCGTGAGCTTTTTGCAGGTCAATCAAGCATTCAGCCCAGAGGTGGTGGAGGTACTGTCGAAACTGTTGGATATCGGGAAGGAGAAGATGATGATTTCGTGCCCAGACAGGAAGCACAGAATAGATCGGTTGGGGGGAGTAAGGGTAATCACGCACTGAAATAACGACGGAAAGGAGGAGGGGGAGGGCAAGATCTGAATGTATGAAATGAAGCTGTAGGAGAGTGACCAAGCAATGAGGAGTATTTGAAATGTAACCAATGGCTTGATGGAAAGTAAATAAAAGAAAAAATGAGATAAGTGTCAAGCTCGACTCGCTGTATCACAGCTATACCTCGTTTATGTCGCGGGCGCTACCCCTAAGACGTTAAACCAAAATGAAAGGGTAGTCTCTGCAAGATGTATGGGGAGCGCTTGGGCAACATCACCTCAACACCTCGTGTATTATCTCTACACATGTGGATGCTTAAGGTCAGACGATGGCAAGGGAGCACGCGAGTAGGCATATCTCGTCTTACAACTGCAAACACGCTCGATGAATGTAAATTGGTACACAAATATTTTCCCTTCTTTCTACCAATATGCCTCTCAATACCAATATGACACGCGATTGACAGATATTTTTTACTTCATTTTTTACGTAACTCCTCCTGGTAACCTTAATCTCCTCCGTCCTTCCTTACGTATATTTCTGGTCCTTTTGCCTTTAATTATTTTACATGCAGATGGTCATGGCCTTTTAATTATTTTACATGCAGATGGTCAAAAAGCACTATTTCCCTCCCCTCGTATCTACAATCCCTCAAGTCTTTTCTGCCTTTCCTCCTTTCCTCAAATCAAAAATTCTCCCGGCTCTAATCCCGTCTGCGCCACCTTTCTCTTTAAACACGCTAACTGCTGCTGCTGCGGCTTCTTCTGCTTTCCTCCCATCCTCGCCCGTGGCCATTCGAAGTGCGGCAACGAAATGACAGCTGACCATTGCTGGCTCAGACGTAATGCCTGGTGTTTAATCTTCGTATCCCCCGTCGGCCTCTGTGGATGATTCACAAAAAAATGCGAGGGCCCATCCACCTCCAATGCCACCGGCTGCCTCACCGTTCTTTCCTTCTTTATTCCCTCGCTCCCTTCAGAAACCGGTCGTGGGTGCAAAACAATATCTACAGTGACCACACCGTCTTCCCATTCCCTCGCGAAGAAGGCGCCGTTGGAGCAAAGTGTCGTTTCAACGTCCGTTTGAAGGCGGGAAGGACGGACGGGGTCAAGCCAAGCGCCGAGATCGAGCCAGATTTGGTTGATCCGAAGTCGAAGGAGCTCGGTAGAGGAAGAGGAGAAAGGGAGCGAAGAAGAAGGGTTCGCACTACTGCTGCTGTTGCTGATGCTGTCAGCTGAGCCATAATACAGAGAATCACTGGGTGCTGTAGGCACACCCGCAGAAGCAGCAGCAGCAGCAGCAGCAGCAGCAGGAGGCGGCGGCAAAAACAGCAACGCGATCCTCAGCTGCCTGCAAATCCGCACCAAATTCTTAGCCTTTCCCTCCGACAACACTGGCCCCTGACCAAACCCCACCGCCGTCGCCTCCACATGCACAGCATCTAACCGTACAATCGCCGCCTTCACCAAGCCTTCCCTCAACCCCTCCCTCCCCGGCTCCGTCAGCTTACCCAACACGGCCAAGGACCACAACCCCAACGACAGACTCTCCGGATGCAAGCTATCCAAATCCATTATCTTCATTCTCTCCTCCATAACCCTTGCCAATCTCTCCAGCTCATCGTCATTAAAAGTATAATCTAACCTCGCCAATCCTGAGGCTAACCGCGCCGCTTGTCCAAAGGTTTGCTGCTCCTCCCGCGCACGGCAAGAGGAGAGCAAAGTGGTGAGAAATGAATCATCAGGACGATAACGAAGCTTCGCAAGATTACCAACGATAGAAGCGCAATGCCCTGGGGAGAGATCAAGCAATAATTCGCGGGTCCGTTCGAGGAGGAGATGGAAGGCACGGTCGGTGTGCAAAGGGGGGAGGTGAGGGGCGCGGGGGCCAGACGAAACAGTACGCTGGGCTAAGCGGTCCCACGCAGCAGTGACGGTGGTCCCGGTTAGAAATTGGGGAGGGAGGCCTTCAATCGTTCGGAGGACCTCTACTTTGTCGCTGCGTCCGATCAGGCTGGTGATGGTGTGGGAGGCGGCGGCTGTGGCGGCGGGGGCTTGGGCATGAGAGAAAGAAGTGGTTTTGCTTCCCGGGCTGCCGGCGCGACTGCTGCTGGGTGTAAGGTTGGAGTCGTAGTTACTCCCGCTGCTGTAACTGTTCCGTGGAATTTGTCGTCGCGCATAGAGGCGGGTGGTGATGCTCGTACGGCCGTTGGAGGGTGACGGGAGATGTAGTAGTCGTGGCGGGACGAAGAGGAGATCTGTATGGGATGAGAAGTGGAAGGGGTTCAGAGACGGTGAGAAAGGACGGATATTCCTACGGCCTTTGTGTCGAGATGCGTATGGCGTAAGAGAAAAGAGCATTCTGTCGTTGTCAGCTGCGGTATTAGTGGTACGATGCAAGATGAGGGCTTATTACCTCTTGACAGAATCGAAGATGCGCCACTTCTCGGGGCCACCAGCAGCATTATGACGACACCAAGGACTAAGACGACATACGGCATAACCGAAACACTTCTCGTGGGTCTGGTAGGGACACCGCAGAGTGTACGTGTACGCATGGTGATGGTGTAATTCTCGCTCTTGCCCTCCAACTTGCTCCAGGTGCTTGCAGCGCTTGTCAACGATGAAGCGGCATGTAGATTGCGTTTCCTCGCCTGGCAGCTACTAGCGTTTGTTTTTGTGTGTTCATAAGTTGTGATACGGTGTGTGTTGGTGTGTGAGAGTGAGCGTGTGGTGTTATATGAGTGGCGAAGGGCATGGGCTGGGGCTCGGACCGCATGCCCCACCACCACTCGACACAATGAATGAATGCTTGCGTGACCCCAAGCTTGCCTCCGTGTCTACGCTCACGAGCGTTAAAACGTCTCTCTATGATTCCATTTCCTCGGTCACGTCGAACTTGAGCAAACCTTCCTCCCGTCCATGTCTCTTTTTCATTCACAGGGCGCGACGAACCACAAGCAAGGCACTGGCCTCCCCACCAATTGCTCACCACCATCACCAACGGGCACATCTCACGCAGCAGCCATGAGCCAAGCTTCATTCACCACGGGCCTCCCTATGCCCAAGAATCACGACAGTGTGCATGCCAGCGTGCTCGGGAACGGTCTGTACACGCAGGAGAAGGTTAAGCCCTTGGAGGAGTACTTGCTGCAACAGGTGGGTGGATGCCACGGGAAGGGATTGGGAAAAGGGGATGGGGCGTACAGCCATGTACGCTGATTCAAACCCGCCGCTTCCTGCGCTTGTTGGGCTTTGAACGCAGGGAAGTCCGTCCTCTTCTCCCATTCTCTGTCTCGAGAGTCCATTTCTGGCTTTCCTCCACCAAGCCTGTCTCCCTTGTTCCCAAGCTCCACTCCCACATACTCACGTTCCTTGTCCTATCACCATCGCCCCTTTCGTTTATCAGGTGGCGGAGGGTTCTTACGACTTTGAGGCCAACAAGATGCTGCTCAAGTTGTATCTGCTGTACCCCTCTTTGGCCAACCAGGAGAAAGTAGAGACGGTACGTTTGGAGACCCACGCATGTGGGAAAGAAGGGGGAGGAATTGAAGGTGGATGAATGGTGGCATGAATGCAGTGACTGAGAAAACGGAAGAAATGGTTGAAATACTCACAATTTCCAGACAGGCTCTACCCTAGCGCGTGTGCAAATGTGATGGAGACGTTCTCGTTTATTCACTTCCTCCTTCCCCCACCAACCATCCCTCCACCCACAGATTCTGCTCAAGGCCCTGCTGAACCTCCCGGCCACGGACTTCACCCTCCTCCTTTACATCCTCCCCGAGAAACTCCAGACAGACGTACGTGCGGATGGAGTAAAGCCGTGTGATATGTGGGAGAAGAGTGGCTATTGCTTCCAGTACCAAAAAAAGACGATGTTGGGTGTGCGCTTGTTCTGTGCGTGCGCCTTCCTGTGTAATGCACACAGAACCACTCCTTACCGCTCGTACATCTCACCGCTTCATTTGTTCCGTGCCATTCCAGGAAACCGTCCTCACGATCAAAGACGCTGCCGAGGCCTTGGAGACCGCGCGATATGCCAACTTTTGGTCCATTGTTAATAGCCGGGGGCCGGTATTTGCTGCAATTCCCACTTGGAGGGATGACATCCGCAAGAGTAAGTGGTTTGGTGACGGAAGTGAAGATTGTTTTTGTTTCTTTATGTGTTGTAGGAATTTGCCTCTCTTTCACACACCCTAACCTCTCCCCTCCCTCCCTCCTCGAAGTCATCTTGGTCGTTCACGCAGCAACGTACCAGTCAGTAGACAAAGCACACATCGGGGACGGCGTAGGGTTATCAGGGGCCGCGCTTGAGACCTTTTTAAAAGCCCAAGCAAATGGTGGTGTGGTTGCCAGCGTGGAGGAGGACCGCGTGGTCTTTACAGTCAATAAGGAGAACCAGCCCCGGGTACGGAAGTTCAAGGAGACTGTTGACTTGCAAAACATGCTGGGCATCTTGAATCGGCTGGCGGCGTAAGCAGAACTGAGAATAGAAGAGTGTGGAGAGTAGGGGGGTAGTGGAAAGGCTGGATGGAGGCGCAGGGGGTGGAGGAGGGGACTCTGCAAGGCACCGCAGTAGAAGAAAAGAAAATCAGCATCTCCCAGGAAAAAACTGAGAGTGAGTTGTTGTGAACGTGCTGGCTTTGCTTTGGCCACGACTATTTGCGGGCTGTTTCTGCAGCTCGGTCGAGCTTGTCACGGTTGCTGCTGCCCTTCTTTGCGTCATCATAATTCCTCAGCACCCTCTAAGCACAGACGCAACACAACACAACTAGTCCTACATACAGCCTTTCACGGTCAAGAAATTGTGCCGATCATGCTAGTCTTCTTTGCGAGCAATTTCGTTGAATTCTCATCACGATCAGCCTCCTCCATTTTCTCACCACCACCATCATCCCCCCCCCTTCAATCTCGATATTACAGGCAGCCCCACGCACGCATAGGGCCATGGAGGTCGATGTTGCCGCCTTGCTCCAAGAAGAGGACGACGAGGAAGGCTCTGACGTGCCAACCTCTCGCGCAGTCCCTCCTCCTGGCGTCTACCCACCCCAGCTTCTGGCTCCACCCCCTCGATCCGGGGGAGGGCCTTATGTTCGTCCTTCGACTGCCCCCTACAACAACTCCCCGAGCGGCGCCCCCATGCCCTTCTCAGGTACCTACGTGCCCCCTGGTGCAATGCAGCAGACACAATCAGGCAGCTTTCCTCAAGCGCACGTCCATCCCCAGCAGCCGCGGCAGCAGCAGCAGTATGCCCAGCACCCTCAACATACAGGTTCCATGCCACCCGTGCAGCAGCAACAGCAGTCGCAAGTGCAGCAGCAGCAGCAGCAGCAGCATTATCAATATCCACACCAGCCGACGGTCATATCTCAGCAGCCCCAGTTGCAGCAGCAGCAACATTTGCAGGTCCAACAGCAGCGGCAGCGACAACAAATGCAGCATCAGCAGCTCCAGCGGCAACAACAACTCCAGCAACAACAGCGCCTACAGCGACCAGAACAACAACAGCAGCATCAACAACAACAGCGACCCCAACCGCCACTCCAACGCACCGCCCCTATCACCCCCCATCCCCCT
>AFGM01000265.1:0-10673 GCA_004335455.1 Nannochloropsis oculata CCMP525
GCCATGGCGTCGCTCGCAGTTGAGCCCGAAGGTGATTTCAATCGAAGCAAGGATTGTGGCCTGCTGCAACAATTCATTGAACCCCAAGGCCCCCGAAATGCCGTTATCCGCGCCATCTGGTCTCCGAAGCTTTGTATCGCGGAGCGTCGCGTTAATCTGCGTAATATCTGGGATAGGCGGTACGGGTTGTACGAGCGTGCAGTGACTTACGAAGGGCCAGATCATCACTCCCGAGCAACCCCCTTGAAAGGTCACGTCTTGTCCACGCTCATCCATCACGTGTGCGAGGAATTGGTGGAGCATATTGCAGAGATTACACTCCAGAAGCAACGCATTGCGCGATGTGTGCTCAACTTTAAGATGGATTCTCGCGGGCGCCTCTTCTTTTTGTGGTCCTCCTCAATCCGGCTCGAAGATCCAAATCCCTTGCTTCCCTCTTGTCATTTGCCACCTCGACCTTCGTCCATACCCCAACACTTAAAGACGCACCACCAACAACAATATGGGCACCAGCAGCAACACGAGCGATTTCCTTATCTCGGTCCTCCACAGAGCAATCCCCCCCGCCCCACTCAAAAGGACGACGAGGCCCTCAGTCTCAGCTCCCAACTTGCCCTTCCCCTCGACATACAGCTCACTACTACCGCCAGCCATCACCATCGCTCCCTCTCTCCCTTTTCTTTCCCTCAACCCCTTTTTTCCCAAAAGTGTCCTTCCTGTAACGCTAAAACTGCGCCAGAACGATTTTATGTGGTAACGTACAGTATGGTGGGAATGCTGCACGAGAAGAACACTGCTCTAGCCCGAGCCGCCCGGCGAGCGCGGCATCATCTTGTTGAGGAGGGAAAGCATGACTCGGAAAAAAAGGAAGGTAAAAAAGAGGTGGAGGAGGAGGTCTCTCCATTGCTACAGGCGCTTGTCCCAGAGATGAGAAGTGGTGCAGCGGGAGAGACCTATCGACGGTGCAAGCACGACGCAACCTTCATGCAAAAGCGGGTGAAAGTTTGTGAGGACTGCTTCTTAAAGCACGCCGAGGTGGCTTGTGAGCAGATTGTGCGGCAGGTTGGCAACCAGCATCAGTCTACGCGGCAGCTGCAGACGAGGAGGGAGAGTGGAAGTGGAAGCAACGGCTTGGGATTGCGTGAGCCACAAACGGCAGCAAAGCGACGACCTTAAAATGGCAGAAAATGAAGAGAGACTCGAAAATCGCTGAGCACCAGAAGTGAACAAATTTTCTTTTTCTTTCTTTACATTTTTTGTCTGGTTTTATGTACATGTCTACAAGTATGGTTGTCCTCTTTCCTCTCCACCACTCTCCCACTCTTCCTTCGCCTTCCTTCTGCAGTCAACCTCACCTCACTTCTTTCTGTCACACCACTATTGCTGGGCCCGCTACTGCTTCCTTCTCATTACCGTCGTCTTTCCCATCATCAATAACCCCGATCATCAATCGCTATCCCACCCACCCCCAACTCGATCCCCTGATCCTCTCCTCCCTCTTCCTCTTCCTCCTCTTCATCCAACCAGAGCATGTCCATTGCATCAGCATCCCTTCTCATCTGAGCCAAGCCCGTCATCTCCTCTAAGACCCCCTGACCATTACACACCCTCACCACCAAGTCAGCCCCCTCTTTCCTGTACGCCTCTACCACCACCGACGCGCAACCCGTACAATGCTCAAACGCCCTTGTTACTGGTAAAATCGTCGTAAAATGGGCCAGGAATCCGCGGATTTGTTGCGGCAAGATCCCCAACGGTCTATCGGGGTCGTCCTCAAACCTTCTCCCCAACCCTGCTCCCCCCTCTCCTTCGCCTTGTTCGCCATCTGCGGGGGCACGCAGTCTGAGGGGGTGGTGGAGCAGAGCAACCATCAGCTCAACAGCAAGAGCGGAGGCAAGAGGAGCAAGCCCTGGACGGGTGACGGTGCATTGCTGGTCGAGGGTGCGATCCTTTGTGGAGTCCTCGGGAGCCACTACGTCGTTACAAAAATAACATCCAATTCGACTGAGATCCACCTTACTGCTGCTGCTACTGCTGCTGTTACTGCTCTTACTTGTTCGTCCTTCATCTGAGGTTAGAGGGGGAGGGGATGAGGGCTGTGCGCCATGACGCATGACCATAAACGTGTCAAAACCCAAGGCCGCATTCAACAAGATTTTATCATGCACCGCAGCCAAAACTGTCGGCAACCACCGACTCTCCCTCGTGTCCGTTAATAAGAAGACAACATCGCACTCTTGCACCAACCCATCCAGTTTCTCAATATCCTTCCTGGCGCTTGCCTGCTCTGCCTCACTCGCCATCGGATGCCCCGGCATGGGGATCGTCATCACAAGCCCCTCTGCCACCACTCCAGGGAAGATCCTCTTCAGAGCAGCAGCAGCTGCAGCTGCCTTCGGCTTTCCCCCGTCCAGGCAATCCGCGTATTCAAACAACGACTGTCTGACAGGATTCGAAAGGGCGACCTTGCCATTGTCGATCAGGGTGATGTTTCTCACTCCCCACCCTAACAGCCCTCTCGCCACACTACACCCCAAGGTTCCCGCCCCAATCAGCAGACACTTCGTCTGCGCGAGCAGAGGAATATCAAGCGCAGGCAAGAGGCGCCAACGCATTAATTTTAAATTCAAATCCACGGATTGCTCCGCCAATCGAATGGGGTCCATCATTGAAGAGAGGTCGATACGTCGAGGCATATATTTCCCTTTATATAACTCCCAACCTTTCGTAATCAGGGACAAGGGCGAGGAATGGAAGGCAGAGGAAGAGGAGAAAGAGGGGGAGGAGGAGGAGGAGGTGGTGGAGGAGGAGGACGAAGGAGAGGACAACGGTTGGAGGGCGGTGTGCAGCACAAAGCTCTCGCCCATGGCTCGGGCGGCTTCCGCCGGGGAAAGACTGCTGCTGCTGCTGGGGACCGCAGCAAAGTCGGCCGGCGCCAGGCTCGTCACTCTGCCTCGGTAGCACAAAACCGTTGCTTCCTTCAACTTCCATCGATTAGCGAGCAGCAACAGGAAATTTCGCAAAGGCCATCCAGGTGCCATGGGGACAGTGCCAGGGTCAATGAACCCGAACATGACGTCCTGTCGCGCGCGTTGGTCCTCGTCCAGTTTCTCAAAAGCGTCACAAGGACAAATTTCCAAGGAGAGGGACGAGGATTCCCCACCTCGGGCTTGCAGAAGACTAGTAGAGGTAGTGAGTGAGCGGAGGACGCAGAAGAACGGAGGACAGGAAGGATCCCCCGTCTCGAGCAGGAGGCGTTGGCGTAAGGCCTGCAATCCATTGTGAAGAAGCAAGCACTCCGCATCCGAAAAGAAGGCATTTCCTTCCCACCCTCCTCCACTACTTCCACTACCATCAGCTAACAACATCGGTGGCCGCAAGTGCCTGAACGGCGGATTACTCACCACTGCAGGAAACGCAAACCAATAAATAAAAGCATTCCGCTTAATGTCAGCAAAGCACAAGATAGCAAATCGCGCCAACCGCCCCAGGTCCTGGAGCACTGCCGCCTCCTCTCCTTCCTCCATGATGTCCGCCCAAATCTCTTCTCCCAACCCATCAAGCCAATCCTTCTTGTTGAACGCTCGAAAGGCCTCGTCCGTGTTGAAATTCTGTACCATGCCAGGAACGCGGCATTCCTTCGCCAAGCTCAGCTGAGGTGGTGATGGTCCCACTGCTTCCGCTCCCACCGCTGCCGCTGCCGACGAGGACGACGATAAAGACTCGATGCTGACAGTGAGTCGGGCAGGGAGTGTGGTGGTAGTTGCGGGGGTGCGCGCCGGCGAGGATGCGACGAGCGCGGCATATGTGCCTGTGATAGGCAAAGGCTTCTGGTCCAGGCCCAGCACGTCAACCTTAAGCTTGGCCAGCTCTTGCCAGAACGAGGCTTGAGCAGAACTGGAAAAGGGTTGGAACATCACGACGGTGTCTGAGGATGGTGGTTGCTGCTGCTGCGGCAGCTTACTAGGTAAGCTGGCCATGGCGTCGCTCGCAGTTGAGCCCGAAGGTGATGTTGCCGTGGTTGCTTTTGGACACGGGCCTGAGTTCTCGTTGCGTCTGCGGGGTATGAAGGGTGGTGCTTGCCTTAGTCGTGATGCTGTACGTGAGCATTGAGTATTGAGGGGGACAGCTCATAAGCCAAGCAAATCTGTCTCATGATTCAAGTGGTTGCTGTGTCATTTGAGCGTCGTTAGAATGATGAAATAAAAGTGAAATGCAAAGGGGGGGAGGTAGGTCGACCTGTCGACATCTCAATCTGCGTTCTTTTCCCTTGCACAACCAACCATTTCGTATCGATCTCTTTGTCGTTTTGCTTTCCTTTCTTTAGAAATTCCTTTGCATGGTGACCTTTTTCGCGTCAAATCTTCAGACGCCTCCTCAGCAACTCTCATCTATCTCTACCCAGCCACGGGCTCCTTCTCGGCGGGATGCTTGCTCAACACCTCCTTCAGCTCGGCAATCCGCGCCGGCAAATCCACCATGCTAACACCCGCTTTGTCTGCCAAGTGCAACAACTTCACCTGCTCCCCAACGTCCGGACCACTCATCCGCCCCGTCAAGGCCAACCGAATAGGGTGAAACAACTGCTTTCCCTTCTTCCCCATCTTCTTCCCTACCGCCTTAATCCAGGCCTTCCACAACGCTTGGAAATCCTCCTCCCCTCCTTTAGGCATTTCATTTGCCTCGTACGCACTCACAACCTCGCGAGCCATATCCCATAACCCCTCAGCCACAAGCGTCTCGGCCTCCCCCGCCTCCAATGTTGCCACCAATGGGTAGGTCAACACGTCTCCCACGATCGTCGTTGCGTCGTTCACAAGCTCCATTGACCCCTTCGCCACTTGCGTCGCATACACCACAAATACTTTCCCATCCTCTCCCGCTCCTTCCTTCGCTACCCCCGCGGTTACCAACTGCGCCTCCACCAGAGGCACGAGCTCCTCATCGGACAAGGCCCTCAGGTGCTGTCCATTCATCCACCTCAACTTGGCCATGTCAAACACCGACGGACTCTTCACCACGCGATTTAACGAGAACTTCTTAACCAACTCTGAGCGATCAAATACCTCCTGCTCCGTTCCGTCATTCCACCCAAGCAACGCCAGGTAATTCAACATTGCGTCCGGCAGAAATCCATCCGCCTTGAACTGGTCTACACTCGTCGCCCCATGCCTCTTACTCAGCTTACTTCTATCCTCCCCCAAAATCAGACTACAATGCGCATACTTCGGCGGCGGGTACTTCAACGCCTCCAGAATCAAACATTGCCTCAACGTATTCGTAAGGTGCTCCTCTGCGCGAATCACAGTCGTGATCCCCATCAAGGCGTCGTCAACCGCCACACAAAAATTATACACCGGCATACCACTACTCCTTAACAAAATAAAATCCCCCACCGTAGCATCCGCATCCCACCCAACGGTTCCTCGGACAGCATCATCGATCTCTACCCTCCTCCCCGGGGCGACCTTAAATCGAACAGTGTAAGGCTCGCCTGCATCCATCCGCTTCTTCACCTCCACCGGGTCCGCATCGCGCCAGGTCCGATCGTACTGCGGTGGCTTTCCCGCCGCCTCAGCTGCCCTCCTCTTCTCCTCCAGCTCTTCCTCCGTGCAAAAACACGGATACGCATCCCCCGAATCCAGCAACTGCTGCGCTATTTTCTTGTAAATATCGATTCGTTCCGATTGCCTGTAAGGCCCAACCGCCCCCGGCTTATCAGGGCCTTCATCCCAGTCCAATCCCAAAAACCTCAAGTCCGCCAACATGCTCTCCTCAGACTCGCGGGTCGAACGGGCTGTGTCTGTGTCCTCGATGCGCAAGACAAAGGCTCCGTCCTTGCTTTGACGGGCCACCAGGTAGTTGTACAATGCCGTGCGCGCCCCACCCACATGCAGAGTCCCCGTTGGCGAGGGCGCAAATCGGACGCGCACCGCAGCCATCAAAGTAGTCATACGCCTTGCAAAAGACATAGATGCTTGCTGCTGCTGCTGCAGCTCCTGTTTGAGGTGAGGACGCGTAAAGGCACTCCCGGCCCCGGCCACGAAGGCCGCACCGCCATTCCTGCTGCTAGCGACGGCAACGCTAGCCGCCGCACGGAAAGAGGCACAGATAAACATGAGGGTCATCAAAGTAGTTACGGTCACGACAGCCTTCATCCCTGCTCTAGCGTAATGCGTTGTGAAGGCGTATCGTGGGAGTAGGGGGGTGCGTGGTGTGGGTGGGCCGAGTGATAGTATCTACTGCTTCACCTGTGCGTTGTACGTACGAAATCCCGGGAAAAGGACAGGTGGGGATGGGTTGAGATCAATCTGAATGACGTACAGTGAAAGGAGGGGTGTGTCTACGTGTGAGTGCACCCATGTGAGTGTAAAGAGAAAAAGCCCTGGACGGCAAGTAAAAATCTACTCTTGTTGAGCATTTGTTGCTGCGGTGGTGGGGCAAGAATGCTGCGACAAGACATACTACAACGAAGTCGACCGCACACAGACAACCAGGCACAGTGCAGCAACATCATTTCCTCCTCGTCTTTGTGCTCCTCGTCATATCGTAATTCCTTTTTCCTTCCCTACGCCAAACCACAGGCATGCAGCTTGTACGATAGCCTCCCCCCCCCATACTCCTCTTACCATACTCCACCCGTCCTCTACTGAGCAAGCATGACGACGGGCTGGATCCGCCTCCTGCTACGGCCAGGTCGATTGTCACAAGGCATCATGCTGCAGCATCCCAGTGTCCTCCTCTTCTCTCGTACTCAGACAAATATACACACATCCCGCCGTTCCCTCGGCCCAGTTGCTGCTGCTGGCCATACTCCTGCTGCGGCTGCCGCCGAATACCCCTTGGAAAAGCTGCGCAACGTCGGCATCATTGCACACATCGACGCTGGCAAGACTACAACGACAGAGCGTATCCTCTTCCTAGCTGGGGAGACGGGGCATGTGGGGGACGTGGACACAGGCGATACCGTTATGGACTTTTTACCGCAAGAGCGCGAGCGGGGCATCACCATCCAATCCGCCGCCATCTCCCTCGATTGGCATGACACCCGCATCAATCTTATTGATACGCCAGGACACGTTGATTTTACCATGGAAGTTGAGCGAGCCGTCCGTGTGCTTGATGGAGCGGTAGTCGTCGTGGATGCCGTCGCTGGGGTGCAGGCCCAAACCGAGACCGTCTGGCGACAAGCAAGCAAATACAAGGTACCCGCCTTGGCATTCATAAACAAAATGGACCGGGAAGGCGCGGATTTTAAACGTGCCGTTGCTTCTTTACGCAAGAGGCTGGGCGCCCCAGCTGTGGCTTTACAGATGCCGCTCGGCGAGGGGAAGGAATTTGCGGGTGTGGTTGATTTATTGACAATGGAGCAAGTTTTGTGGGAGCCCCGAAAGAACAGCTCTTCTTTGTCTTCGTCTAATTTGAAGGAGAAACGCCTCGCTGTCACCTTGGTACGACGATCCCTCGGTGATGCCGACAACAAGAACGAGTTGCAGACAGCAGCAGCAGCAGCCCGCGCCGCCCTCCTGGAAGCCGTCGCCGAAGTGGATGAATCTTTCATGGAGACCTACCTCGAAGCCACCGAAAACGATGATATAGGTCTAGACTCTATCCCCCTCCCCCTCCTCCTCTCTGCCCTTCGCCGTGCCTGTGTCGCTGGCCAACTCATGCCTACCCTCTGTGGCGCTGCGCTCAAAGGCCGCGGTGTTGAACCACTCCTCGACTCGCTCGTTGCCTTCCTCCCGTCCCCCCTCGACCGCCCTCCTCCCCTAGCCCATCCTTCCAAGTCACACACGGGTGGGACGCACAACACCCACAAGGGGAAAAATCTGGAGATACACCCAAGGGATCCTAATCTATGTGCGTATGCTTTCAAGGTCACCAATGACCGACAACGCGGCCTCATTGTCTTCCTCCGTCTCTATTCCGGCACTTTACACGCGAAGGAAAACCTACAAAATTCTACCCGTGACCTCCGAGAACGCCCGTTGCAGCTACTCGAAGTCCGGGCCGACGATTTATCCCCTGTTGATAAAATAGGGGCTGGGCACACAATTGCAGTGGTGGGCCTCAAGAACACCTACACCGGCGATACCCTCGTTGCTTACAAAGGCCCCTTGCACAGTGCAACCTTAGACGGCGTTGCTATCCCTGCCCCTGTTTTTGCCCTTGCCGTCGAGCCGGTGAGTAGCGCCAAGCAGCGGGCATTGGAGGAGGCATTGGTAGTGTTGCAGCGGGAGGATCCAAGCTTGGGGGTGGATCAGGACGAGGAGAGTGGACAATTGATGCTCAGGGGGGTGGGAGAGTTGCATTTGGAAATTGTCTGTGATAAGTTACGGAGGCAGTATGGTGTAGAGGTGGAGACGGGGCAGGCGTATGTGGCTTATAGGGAAGGGATTCTTGGGGGGGAGGATGAGGAGGGAGAGGGGACTTGTGGGGGGGAGGGGTTGGAGATTGTGACGACGGTGTACGATAGGCAGGTGGGGGGACGGAGATTGTTTGCAGCATTGCAGCTGCAGTTAGAACCCTTGCTGTCCTCATCTTCGTCTGCTATCACCACTGCCCAGTTAGAGGCGCCCGAAGCAGCAGCAGCAGCAGGAAAGGGTAGTGCCTCTCCTCTCGTCCTGTTTTCAGCCGAGGCGGTGGGTGCGCTCAATGCTGACGAGAAAGCGTCGCTTGTTGGTGGCTTAGAGGGTGCTTGTCAACGCGGTCCTCTGGCCGGTTATCCAGTAGCAGGTTTTAATGTTCGAGTGATGGGTGTGGCGAAGGACGGAGATACCACTCCAGGGGCATTGCGTGCGTGTTCTGTGGCGGCCTTGGCGGCGAGCATGAAAGCAGCAAAGGCAGTAGTCTTGGAGCCGGTAATGACAGTTGAAGTGTACGCGCCCGAGGCGTCGTTTGGGAGCGTTTTGTCGGACTTAACGGTGGCGAGGCGGGGGACGGTGAGGGATGTAGATGGACGTGGGAAAGCGGAGGAGAAGGACACAACGGTCAATGTGGGAAAGCATGTCATTCATGCGGACGTGCCATTGGCATCATTGTTGGGGTATGCGACGGCGCTGCGCTCTATTACACAGGGAGAGGGTGGATTCAGCATGGAGTTCTCGCATTACGCCCCGTCGACGACGAGTCATGGAGCCGGGGCTGGAGGGGTTATTGGGGCAGGAGGGAGATAGGAGGAGATTGAAATCACAAGAATGTCGTAGAGAAAACAAAGTGCGCGCCACGCTCTGAAAGTACAAAATAGAAAAGAAACAACACAAAGTAAATGTGCACTGCCTGTTGCGTAGGGGTGGGTAGGGAGGTCGGGGCCGTTGGAAAACAGCGAGGCAGGCACTCACGTGTTGCTTTCCGCAATGCCATGACACACTCATGCGCACCCACACCACACTCTCACAACCCCCTTCACTAGAGCGTCACGATCATGGTCGACCCTCAGGATAAGCTCCACAGCAGCAGCTTGGACGACATCTTCGGAGAAATCGACGAGACGCTGGGAGGAGAGGAGGGCACGACGGCGGGGTCCTCCAGGTGCCCTGCCCCCACCATTTCCATGGGCAACGCCAGTCTGACGGACATGCTCAAGGACGTGCTGGAAGAAAAGGAGAATGCAGGAGCGAGCACGGCTGCTCACCCACCTCCCGTCACAGCACTGCCTACCACCAGTGGTGCTTCTGCTTCCGCCAGCACAACGGACAGCGGCAGCCTTGACGAACTGCTGAAAGAAACAGGACTGGGTGGGGAAGGTTGTGATGATGACAATTTCGATGACATATTTGGCGGCGTGGAAAGCAGCAATGCTGGGACAACGGCAGTGACAACGAAGAAGGGCGGCGCCATCAGCACGGCAGCGCAGGCCGCTGCATCAGCAGCGGAAAGTGGAGGGCCAGGGGCATGGAAAGAGCTGGACGCAAGCGAGCGGCACGACTTTCTCAAATGGCTTGAAGAGGATGACTTCACGCAAGGCCTCGACGCTCTGAAACCCACCGCTGCGGTTGTATCACCTACCACCACCACCAAGACCAGCACAAGGCCAGCCTCTTCGTCTATGCCTCCTCCTTTACCACCCAACCCGCCCTCGTCGTCGCCCACTCCCAAGAAGAAGAAAACAGCGACAGCTGGTAGCATCTCTTCCTCTCCCTCTTCAATAACCAGCACAAGCATAGGCTTTCCTCGTAGACCTTCCTCCCCTCCTTTCGTCGTCCCATCCACGCCCGAAGAAATTCTTTCGCGCATTCGAAGCATGCTGGGAGTCAGCGAAGAAGCAGCAGCTATAGCAACAGCAGACGCACCAGTAACAGTAGCAGCGACAGGTAGCGACAAGAGCAGCAACAGCAGCAGACCATCTATTATCAACCCTCTCCATTTGAAGCTTTTGTGCGCGGAATGCCCAGGTGGCCTCCCTCCCTTCCTCCGTCCCTCGCTCTGGTTCCACCTCATACCTCCTCACGAACTACTCTCCCGCAAATTTCAGCAGCAGCAGGAGACAGGAAGGGAGGAAGGAATGGAGGATCGGTTGCATTATCGACATCAGGTGCCTAATTCGGTATTAGTCCGAAGGGATGCTGCGGCTGTGGCGCGCGCTCTGCTGGACGAGAAAGGAAGGGAGGACGAGGGAGGGAGGGAGGGGAGAAGGAGTGTGCTGGCAGCACAAATTGAAAGAGGGTTGGTCT
>AFGM01000275.1:0-11093 GCA_004335455.1 Nannochloropsis oculata CCMP525
GCCTTTGATGGCAGAGCTGTTGTCGCAGAAGGCCAGGTGGGTCCTTGTGGTCTTCCTTTAAATCTCAGCCACTTTCGCCCTGCCACCTCCAATGCGAAACCTACATTGAAATGATAATCGTCCAGACAATGTAGTTGATGATGCCTGGGGCAAGCCGGGGCACGTCGAGGAGGAGGAGGAGGCGACAGTAGCGGCACTGGCAGCATGACGGATACTTTGAGCCCACGGGGTGTGTGTGCGGTGGACTAGCCGGCGCATGGGGATAAAGAAAATAAACGGATCTTACAGAAACATGCTGATGGACTGTGTGTATGCGTAAATTAGGGGTTTGAGTGAAAAAAGAACGCAAAGGAAGTATTAATAGGAGGAGAGAGCCCTGGAGCCGTAGAACAAGCCTGAGGGAAGGCGGTGCGCGCATACGTTGCATCAACTTCTGTGAAGGCGACGCTGCAACAAAATGCATCTTTCTATTTGATTCTATTTTGTCTTTGTTGATTTCAGTATTTCAATAATTTCAAAAAACAAATGTATCATACATTCTCTGTTATCATACTTTTCATGGAAAAGTCGAAGGCATTTTGAAAGAGGCGGAACCAGGGCGTGTAGACCTCCTCGACCTCTGCCGCCTGCCCACCCGCAGGAGGCATCCAAGGCATTTGCCAGTGCAGCCAAGTGCGCTCTGGATGGGGCATCATGGCCAGGTGCCGGCCATCCGGGGAACAGAGGGCTGCAACGCCCTTTGGAGACCCATTAGGATTGAAAGGGTATTCCTCTGTACCTTCCCATGCCCCACCATGGCAGCACGGATCGACATATCGCACCGGGGCAAGACCCTGGCGGAGAACGTTAGCCAAAACAGCGTCGTTCTCGAAGCGCACATTACCCTCGCCATGTGCACTCCAAATGCCCATCACTGTTCCTTCCAAGCCCTGCAATAGCACGGCGGGGCTGGGTCCTACCTGCACGGTTACGAAGCGGCTTTCGAAGCGCCCGCTCTCATTCTCCCCCAACCATGCCGCCGAACCATTGGAAGCCCCAGACGATCTGCCGTCTGCATCCATGTCGAGTCCAGGCACGATGCCTAGGGCAACAAGCAATTGGCATCCATTGCAAAGTCCTAGAGACCAGGTCTCTGGCCGGGCAAAGAATCGCCGCACCTGAGCTTCCGCACGGGGGTTTCCTGCGAGCACGCTCCTCCAGCCTCGCGCCGAGCCCAAGGCATCGCCGTAGCTAAAGCCCCCCACAAACGCTAGGCCGTGGAAAGATTGGAGGTCCACCTGGCCCTGCAGCAGATCGTACACCGTCAGGTCCCAGACGTCGAAGCCCGCGCTGTGCAAAGCCGCCGCCATCTCCCGGTCGCCGTTGCTGCCTTGCTCCCGCAACACACCAACTCGAGGCTTAGGATGGGCAGGGACTGAGAAGGCTGGAGTAGTTGCTGCACGAGGAGGGGGGAAAATCCACTCGGGCCGGCGCTGGCGTGGGAGAAGTGCCTCTTCGGCCTCGATGCAGGCGGGGTTGGCTTGAAGCTTCTCGAGCTGGAAGCTGGTCGCCTGCCACTCTGCACGCAGAACGTCCATGTCCTCCCGCAACAGCTCCTGCCCACCAGCTCCAACAATTACCATTTCGCGCTGCGGTGTCGAAGTCCCAATGACGAGGTGCGGCACCTGCTGGCTCTCCAGCGCGGCCCGAACTCTCGTCAAGTCCTGCGGCTTGAGCTCCAACACCAAGCTCAGCTCTTCCGCAAAAAGGGCAGCCTCTGCCGAGATTGAAGGCGAAGAGGAGAAGACGTGTGGTGGCAACGTCAGCCTTGCACCGGCATCTCCGCTCATGGCCATCTCCAATACGGTGGTGACCAGGCCCCCGGAGCTCACGTCGTGACATGCCTGAACCAGGGCCTCTTGCGCCAGCCTCTGCACCGTCACAAACGCGCGATTCACGAGCGATGGGTCTAGCATGTCGGGCGTTTCCAACTCCGCGTCCCTACCCATGATTTGCGCCCAGGCCGAACCACCAAGATGTTTGGTCCCAGCAGGCTTCCCACTTAGCTCCAGAAGCAAAAGGACGCCCTCCTCGCCCTCACCCGCGCTCGGCACCTTCAGATCGGGCGTCAAGACTCGTGAGACGTCGGCACAAGGTGCATAGGCTGTGATTACCACGGTAGCAGGGCAAGGGACCCGCACACCATCGTCGCAATCCGTTGCCATTGACAAGGAGTCTTTGCCTCCGTCCAAGGCAAGGCCCAGGTCCAGCAAGGCTTCTCGCAGCGCCTCCACGCCCTCGTAGAGCTGGCCCGCGGCCTCCCCCTCCCGACCTGGCCACATCCAATTGGCCTGCAGCTTGATGTCCGCCCAGCGTGTGATAGGTGCTGAGACCAGGTTTGTAAGTGCCTCCCCCACGGCCATGCGCACCATGGCAGCGATGCTCTCCTTTGTACCCGCCAGTCCAACGCCAGGACATTCCCCCAAAGCTGAGGCCACGCCCTCCTTGTCCCAAAAGGACAGAGCCGTCACGCCCACGTCCCCCACCGGCAAATGCAAGGGCCCCACGCAAGGTTGTGCTGCTACCAGTCCGGTGACGCTACGGTCTACCTTGTTGGTCAGGAATGCCTTGCTTCCCACACTCACCGTGCTCAGGATGGCACGCAAGACATCACGGAGCGCCATTGGAGAAGCAACATTCTCGATGCCGCCCCTCGTTCCTGCCCTCGACTCTGTGTCCGATTCCGCAGCTGGCTTCCTCGTCCCTATCGCTTGGATAACTCGCTTGGGACGGCGTGAGAGCAAGGGTTCTAGGGGCAAGTCCACCAGAGGCCGAGCTCTCGGCCGTCCGTGCACTGCTTTCTCCTCGTCCTCGTACACCCGTATAGCGCCATGGCCCGTTATATGCCCCACCACCTCCATGGGCGTGGCCTCGCGGCGGCAGATCCGGCTCAGGGTGTCCAATGCCTGCGAACCTTGCACCAGCACACCCTGACTTTCCTGGTACTCTGCCCCCCACACCTCCAGTGGCGTCATGCTGGAGTCGCCTCGCTGGATTCGATTTAGGAATACGTCCGCGCCTGCCGGGGCGACCAGCTCCTTTAGCACATTGGCATTGCCGCCCGCCCCCTGGTCGTGCACACTTTCCAACAGCAATGACTGTGAAGAGTGGTACATCTCTAGACAGGCCCGCACCACGCGGCCCACCTTGTTGCCCATCTCGGGGTCGCCACGTTGTACAGCCTGGAGGTTTAGTTCCGGATCCCCCCCCACCTTGCTCGAGGCAGCACCTCCACCAAGCCCCACACGGTAGGCAGGTCCCCCAAGCTTCACCACTGACATTCCCGCTTCGGGCTCATTCTTGCGCACAGCTTCGGCCGGCAGCTTGCCCACGCCCGCCGAGAACATGATGGGCTTCATAAATTCAGCGCCCTGCCAAGCGGGCATGGCCCGCGCAAAGCCCCCCACCAGGGGCTCCCCATACTTGTTCGCGTAGTCCGAGGCCCCATCGCTTGCACGTAACAGAATCTCTAGGGCCGAGGCCACGTGTCGGGGGCGCTGGTGTGGTCGAGCATTGCCCTCGTTATCCTTGTCGACTGCGCCCTCAAACTCCAACCTCCCCACCGCATATCCGGCCAGGCCCGCCAGCGTGTAGCCGCCTCGGCCTGTGGCCAAAATGTCTCGAATGCGGCCTCCGACGCCCGTCTGCGCCCCCGGAAACGGTGCGATGCTACAAGGGAAATTGTGTGTTTCGGCAGTCAGACTCAGATGCCGCACACCCTCGACACAGGTGTACGGGGACGGCCGGTCGGGTGTCGCGGGTTGAAAGTCAAGCACACGTGGGCCTTTGATGGCAGAGCTGTTGTCGCAGAAGGCCAGCAGCGAGTCATCTCCTTCCTCTTCGCCCTCCTTATTCTGCTGCTGCTGTCGCCGCCAGGGTTCCTGGACCATCTCCATCAGGCTCTTAGGCATGGCCTGTCCGTCAACCACAAACTGCCCGTCGAAGGTCCAGTGCCGGCAATGCTCCGACAGCGACTGGGCCACGTCGAAAATCTCCACCTCCATTGGATCCCGACCAATGCCTGACACGAACAACTCTGTGAGGAAAGCCACCTCCCACGGCCCCAAACCCAGTCCGTACTTCCCACTCACGGCATGCAGCACCCCAGGACCCTCCTTATGCAAGGGCAGCACAATCACATTCGGCTCCTTCTCTCTCACAGTCCACATCCTGTCAATGGGTGCTAGCATCCATGTTTTATCGGTCTCTCCCCAGGCAGCTGCTGCTGGCATGGCAAAGGGGTTCTCGGTCATGCGGTCGTAGAGAAGGGCTTGGGCTTCTGGCAGCAAGGTCTCGGAGCGACTGACGATGCGATACCACCGCCCCATCTCCAGCTCCTGCAGCCTACCATTTGCGCTCTCGCCAGCTTGAGCTAGACAACCTCGTGCTTCTAGAATCGCTCGCACGTTGCTGCTCCAGACGCTGCGGAAGGAAGGGCGAGGGGCGTAGGCGCGAAAGTGGTGACGGAGGGAGTGATGAGGGGTTGTGGATTGATCCTCCGAGGGCAAAGGGACATGTGTCCACGGGGTGGCAGCTTCACGCAGCACGTTCGAAATATCTTGTACCATATTCTCTTCTTGCTTATGCTCTTGCAAGACACTGAGGAAGTAGAAGTCTTGAACCTGTATGGCCTCAATGGCCGCGTCCAGTGCTTTGAGGCGTCGCAAGAGGATGGCCTCGCGCGGCCCGGACATAGGTGGTCCCACGGTCAAAACGCATGTAGAAGGGTATGGTGGCGGATCCCGTGGTGGAGGTGGCATTGGGTCTCTTGTCCCGTCTTCTGCTGGCCGGCGCTGCTTGGGGTTCGGCGTCGTCATGGCCCTCCGCACGACGAGGGGAAGGGTTCGTGGCGGGACGGCACGAGGAGACGACACGAACAAAGGGAGGAATATCTGGACATGCTGTCGGGCAGCCAAAGATGGTCTAGAGAGCAGCATAAGCAGTGCCGTCAGCGCTACCTGCAGGACCCCGGGCGGCACACGCCGCCCCCGCGCTTGGACGAACTTGAGCATTCGCTTTCCCATTTCCGCCTGGCCCCCTCTTTCACTCCCATTAGCATCACCACCATGGCACCTTTTTCGCCGCTGCCGCCGCCAACGCGCCTTCAAGGACCACCCCATGGTGCTATGGCGTGTTGGGAGGGTGAATTGTCAGAGGGGGCATGCGTTTGGGTGGCAATTAGCAAGATATCAGCGGAGATGTGCGTTTCATCATCAAATGTGGGGAGGTTATCGCGCTGGCAAGTCAAGCTATGTTAATCATCCGCAGTCTCCCCCACCAGAAATGTCGATGGATGCTCGATTCATTTAATATTCCAATATATGACAAGCCTTAACCAAGGTCAACATCTAATTCACAAAAGAATCAATCAATCAATCGATCCCCAAAAAAAACAAGTCAATCAAGAAAGTGAAGGCCCCAAAGTAGAGCGTGCGAATAGGTTCCATGTCTTAAAATTGCGGTGTATACTTTTGCTTTGATTTATTGCTAAATTTCATCATGATGACGTCTTTTTCATCTTGTAAATTTTGCTCTTCTTCTTCTTGGGCAAAATGGAAGCCAAGCTTCCTCCACTGCCCGTCCCTCCCGCGCTGCCGTCCGCTCCCACAAGGGGTCGCTTGTCCCTCCGGAAGATGATGTCGTCGTTGTTACGATTCAGAAGCTTGCACCACCACTCAGGTGCCAACAGTAGCTCCCGATGACCCATCTGGGGCCACACATTCCGCAAGAAGTAGTACAAATGGCCTTGGCGGGGAAAGGGAAAAAGGGAGGAAGGACATGTCACATTGAGATATTTAGTCCATAAGGGAAGAACAAGCGAGTTAAAACGTACCGCTCAAAATGCCCAACGCGGCAGGAAGGGCGGCTATGGGATTTTGTGCTTGCAGCATGTCGACGAGGGCCAGGCAAAAGGGCAGCATCCAATACTTGATCTACGCCGGTAAAATATGTTATAAACCCGTTAGAGATGAGACACTGTACTCAATGGCACTCTATATATTTTCGCTTCCAATTATAAGTATATACCTTGATAGCGAACATCCAGTTCACGTCCCGCAGAGGGTCTTGCCGGCCGAGGCAATGCAGAGCAGCGGTGATCAGGGCGTTGCTGGTCACTGGCAGCCCTATCAGAGATCCCAGGAAGCTCAGCACGGCAATGTTAAACAACAAAAACACCAGTTGCTGCGCGGCGCCTTCCGAATTTTCGAGCGCTGTGCCTGCATGTGTGATATTCGTTGCCATGAAGTAAGCTCGGAATAGAGACTCCACGCCCGAAATGAGGTCCCTGGGCACATACCGTATTGGTGCAAGAAGTACAGGTTGGAGACCCAGCTCATGGAGGGGGGACCCATAAAAGCCGCGGCCGTGAATGGTCGCCACAGCTGCAGGCCAGTCACGATTTTGACGGGATCTAGCAGGAAGTAGGAGGGGTCGATGGCCACCAAGCCCAAGGCGGTGAGGAGGAGGGAGGTGGAGAGTTGGAGGCGGGTGATGATGGGCGTGGCCTTGTACCATTCCTTGACCTTTTGCTTGGTCCCTGCCTCCCCTGCATAGCGGATCTTGTTGGCAGTGGCCGTGGGCGCAGTGGCCTTGACCTTGCTCTTGCTCTTAGCCGGCTGTATCCCACCTCGTACGCGGGTCAGCAACCTCGATGGGGAGTCTGCTCCTTCACCTCTTGAGCTGCTGAGACTGGCCAACTCGCGGCGCCGGGAGAGTGCTAAGGCCGGGGACGATATCGAATCTTTTGTGCCGGATTGTGACAAGTGTGGCTGCACCACTCCCAGCTTCCGTTCCGGGTGCCGGACGGCCTCGACGCCAAGGCATTGCAGGCCGCTCATCACAAGCAGCAGTATCAGGGTGGTCCATGGCCGCCGGCTGACTTCAGTGCCCCGCTGCCGCATGGTGGGACGATGGACGTGGCGCCTGTGACAAGGGGAAAGAGTGAGGCAGGTGTTATGGTAAGCAAAAGATGAGTCGTCGAGTGGCTTTAGGGGAAGCAAAAGCTTTGGGAAAGGCAAAAGCAAGGATTGCATGCCTCATCGCTCGCTCTCAGGGAGAGAGGAGAGAGACACGACGATGCTTCAAATAGGTTTAGACGTCCAGAACATCTCACGCTTTTTCCGCCCACCCTGTTGCCATACCACACAAGGCACGGCAGCCGCGCCGCTGGCACTGGGTGGGTCCCGTGGGCTGCCGCTGTCATTCTCGTCTTCATCTTCTTGCTTCCTGCTTCCTCCCCCCCCTCATCATAATGCCACCTGAGGATGGGCAATCAGAAGTCTCGGTGACCACGGGCGCTACAGTCAGCAGCAGCAGCTTAACCTGCTCCACTGCAGCAGTCGAGGTGGAGCATGCGTTTGCCGCCTTGAGCATGGAGGGGCCACCAGGAGACTTGGCGGGTGCAACTGCGAGTACATCCAGCACTAGCATCATCGTCAACGCAAGTAGCCGAGCACGGGCCCCCGCGCACCATTCCTCTCCTACGCACCGCACCCTGCCTCTAGAGCAAGCTATTCCTTCCATTCGGGCTCACAGCCCACCCTTCTTGACACAGCTTTGCTTGGTTTCAATCGCTGAGAATAGCGCAGGCTTGGTCTCGATAGAAGGGCTCGCGGAAGAACTATGCATCCGCCTGCTGCGAGAAATATTGGTGCTGGGAAAGTTGGACTTTCGGTTGTGCCGGATTTTTATGGAGAGTGAGCATGAGGAATTAAGCAAAGCCGTGGCAAGCTTGAATCTGTTTGACGCCTTGGGGTGTGTGCCTGCCAGAGGGAGTGGCTTTGGAGGCTGCCGACGGTGAGTGAGGCCGAGGGACGACAGCTTGATCGAGGAGTGTACATACAAAGCAAAAATAGAGTATACAGGCCAAGTAGCAGCAGACACAAATATACGGGCAGCCACTCAAGCGGATGGATAAAGGGGGGAGAGACGATGGCGAATGTAGAATGTAAACAAGAAGAGGGTTGTGAGACTTACCCCGGCTTGCAGACAAATTAAAAACAGGTCAAAACGAATAAAGGAGTCCATCTCTTCGGATAACCTCATTGCAAATTTGTTGTTTGTTTATAATATTCGTTACAGTTGGTGGAAATTTTGCTCTCAATCCATTTCAGTTGGTTTTCCCATTTCAGTACTCTAAAGGGGTGGTTGCTGCGCGTGCATCGCTTGCGGCTGCTCTTGATGCTTAGCCAATTCTTCCACGGGCAAGACATCGCGGGTCCTTGCTTTATCCGCCCACTCCGACATACCACCCAGCTTATCATCTATGACTTCAGCCCGCACCTCGGCCTCGTCGGCAGCGTGCACGTCGAAATGCTCGCCTAGCTCCACCTCCAACTCCCGGAAGAGCGCCGCCCGGTCTTGTCGCAACGTGTGATCCTTCAACCGCGTCAAAAAGGACCCGTGGCTGCGGTTCTGCCGGTACTCAGGGCGTCGTTCGGGGAGAGTTAAGTAGTCCATGTTTGGGTGCTGGAAATCCCAGAGGAAGGACGTGTGGTGCAGCCACCGGTCCTTGACGATGCTTTGCGCATTGCCTCCGAACTTCAGAGGCCCAAACACGTAGTCGTTCTCCCGGAGCTGGAAGGGCTCTGTCTGCGTTGTCCGTAGGCGGTCAAAGACGGGGCCGTACACGCCTGCCGTCCACTCCATGATGGGCCGCGGGTACGGCTGCTTGGGGGTGACTTGCTCCTTTGTTGTTCAGAAAGGTAATAGTGTAGACAGAGGATGGAAATGGTGAGGTATGTCACATTTACTCGCCGAACACATGTGCTTCCCTTGATTTTTTGAATCTACCCCTGCCGCTATGTCTTCCTTACTTACCGTGTTCATTATGAAAGTGATAAAGAGGGAGTCGTGATCGACAATGACTGTGCCGCCCCCGGAAAAGCGCCGTAGCAAGGGCACTCCGTCCTGGTTGACGCGCTCCAACTCTACCAGCTTGGCTGCCTTCCCGCCAATGCCTAAGACGATCGTAGGTCGTGCCTTGACTCCAGCTGGCTCTCCATCCTTGAGTAGGCACCAATTCCGCGTGTCGTGCCGCAGCAACGCTTCTTCCAGCCGTAGTTGGTCCTTGATATCCACCGCTTTGCTCAGCCGAAGCAGGTGCACCGCCGGCCGGCGGGACATCTGTGCCGCTGGCCTTTAGCTGTCTGTGGATGGTATCATGGTATGAAAAGCATCGGCTTAGCGAGGGGAGTCGTTACCCCACCGTCACAAGTCGTTGCGATCCGTTCACCGTGCGCTCTGAGCATGAGTTTTGTCCAGGTTTTGCCTGCATTTGTGCGTGTCTTGTCCTACCCGGCTGACGTGTGCACTACATGTGACCTTCGCTTGCTTGCAGGCTTTGTCCTCGTCTTGATACATATCCCGTCCCCCCTTCCCTTTTCTACCGACCAACAGACTGCCTTTGCCGCGGCCGACCCCCCGTGTCTCCCCAATAAAAGCGGGGGCGCAAGATCAAGCAACCGACAGTATACGAGTACCCAACCCACACCTTATCATGGCATCGACCCCTGCGCCACCCGTCAACCCATTGACGCACCCGCGGGACCTCAAGGGCTACGGCCGGCATCCGCCCGACCCCAAGTGGCCCGGGGGAGCCAAGCTGGCGGTCCAGTTTGTCATCAATTACGAGGAAGGCGGGGAAAATTGCATCTTAGATGGGGACAGCCAGTCCGAGCATTTGCTCTCTGAAATAGTCGGTGCGGCGCCCTTGCCGGGCGTACGGCATGCCAACATGGAGTCTTTGTACGAGTATGGCTCGCGGGCGGGTTTCTGGCGTTTACACCGGCTTTTCACCCAGAAAGGCGTGCCTGTGACGGTTTACGCGGTAGCGCTAGCCCTGGCCAAGAACCCTGAGGCCGGCAAGGCAATGGTGGAGGCCGGATGGGAAGGTAAGTGACATTAGAGACAGAACAGAAGAAGTGGCGTTGACGGGATTCGATTTACTCAGCAAATCATACTTCCCCATTCACAAAATGGTGACAGTGGCCAGTCACGGGTATCGGTGGATCGACTACCAGTATATGGACGAGGCCAGCGAGCGGGAGCACATCCGCAAGGCGGTGGCCATCACCACAGAGGTGTGCGGGACACGACCAGTGGGGATGTACCAGGGCAAGCCGAATATCAATACTCGCAAGCTGGTGGTGGAGGAAGGGGGCTTTCTCTACGACTCCGACTGCTACAGCGACGACCTGCCATTCTGGAACACGGATTACTGTCGCCCACACTTGGTGATCCCTTATACGCTGGACGTAAATGACATGAGGTTCGCCACCCCACAGGGCTTCAACTGCGGGGATCAGTTCTACACGTACCTTAAGGTAGGGGTCGGCGGGATAGGGAAGGGTGGGCTTGAGGGGGACGTATTGGTCTATTAATGCATATTCGATCAGCGACAGCATTGCGATGAATCGTGGGGTGGAATGGCTACTCATATTACCACCCATTGGGTCGGACACTACAGGATTCATTCGACTACTTGCGTCAAGAAGGACTGAATGGCAGCCCCAAGATGATGTCAGTGGGCCTGCATTGCCGCTTGGTAGGCAAGCCGGGGCGCTCCGCGGCCTTGGCACGATTCTTGGACTATGTCAAGAGCTTTGACGACGTGTGGGTGTGTCGCCGTGTCGACATTGCTAACCATTGGCATGCCCACCACCCTCCTCCGACTCTGTCCAAGATTTAAGCAAATGCGAGGCCCTACAGGGAGGTCGGGGGAGGATCAATGCGCGCGTTTAGGTCCGCACCAGGATACTGTGGCTATGAAAAACAGTTGAGCACAATTGATCCAGTATGAATGAGGTCCTGTGTCCGATAGCGAACCAAGACAGAAAAGAAATTAACAAGCATTCCCTGTCAGACCTAGCAGAAACGCGAGGAGAGCCTTGCTGTCGTACCTACACATGCTACCCACTCTTTTTGTATGATTTGTCTGTTTTCCCCTTTCCATAAACTCTGAAATATTGTCGTGCTCGGGACGTTTCTGCTTGGCCGATGTAGCCTTCGAGGTTGCTCAGAGGCAGAGGAGGAGGAGGAGGAGGAGGAGGAGG
>AFGM01000277.1:426-11582 GCA_004335455.1 Nannochloropsis oculata CCMP525
CCCTCTTCGCCTGCTGCCGATCTTGCTCTTGCTCCTTCTCCAAGGGTCCGCTACCGAAGCTGCTGCCGCGAGAGGCACGGCCCGCATGACCTCTGCCGCCCTCCCTTCCCTGGCCCGGAACGCCTCCTCGAGACTTGCTGTTGCTGGCGTTGCTGCTACCGGTGCTGCTGCTGGCTGCCCCATTGGCCTGCGCCTCATCGTCACACAGCGCTGCGTGCATGGAGGAAGAGCCGGCCAGGGGGGGGTTGGAGTGGGCGAGTTTGTGGACTTCATCCTCTTCCTCGATCCGCCTCCTGCCTTGTCCCTGCCTCCCATCTCCCCCTCGGCCCCCTTCCTCGCCGTACTCGTCCTCGTCGTCGTCGTCGTCGTCATTGTGCAGCTCCTCAATGAGGCGCATGACACCATCCAGCACGCGCAGGCCCACGCACTCGACCAGGAGTTTGAAAGCACTCTTAAAGCTGGAGTGCATGTCCTTGCGGCCTGGCGCTAACCCTGACGTCGCCTCCCCCCAGGCCTCTCTGTTGTAGTAACCCGCGCACCGGCTGCTATCTGCCAGCGCCAGCAACAACCGCTGCAGCCGCAAGGGCTCGGCCACGGGCAGGTCGGCCTCGGGGAAGGTCCGATCGGGGGCACCCAACAGCTGCAGCAGTACCCTCTGCATGGACGCGAAGGATTTCCTCCGCCGCTCCTCCCACCCCTTCGGACTGCTCGATATATCTACCGTCGCCAGTACCGCCCTAGAGGTGGAGAAGTAGGGGGAGAAAAGAGAGAAAGGGTGAGAGGGATGGTCACGACGTGAAATGGATTGGTGCGTTGGATAAAGCATGGTCTCTTCGAAAGCCTCCCTCCCTGACCTCTTCCTCTGTTCCTCCCCAAGCTCACCCTAATCGCTCCTCCAGCACGTCCAGGCACTGCGGGGTGATGGCGTCATGCAAGTACGTGATCTCGGTGCGCAGTGGTGGGGGCTCTCGCACAGGCGGCGGGCCAACAGCCAGTCGCTTAGGAGTCTTTTCCTGCCGCTTCAGGGCCCGCTCACGCGCTTCAACCTCCAGTTCCGCTGCTGAACGCTGGGACACAGGTCGGAGAGGAGGCAGGGGTTGAGGAGGGTCTTGTTGCAGTTGCAGTTGCAGTTGCTGTTGCGGCGGCCACTGTTGCTCTTCTTGTCGCCACTCTGGCTCCTGCTCCACGAGAAGTCCGGCTGAGGAAGAGGAGGAAGACGAGGAGGGGAAAAATGACGAGCAGGAAGAGGAGGAAGAAGAAGACGTGGTGGGGGACGGGGAGGAGGATGAGGAGACAAAGGAGGGGGGCGAGTCGGAAGCAGAAGACGACGACACCACCGGCATGCTTCCTTCTCGAACTCTGTTGCGCATCCTCTCTGTAGTTGTCTTCCTTGCCGTGGCCGTCTCCTCTACCGCCTCATCCCCGTCCTTGCCCTCATTTATGTCCCTTTTGCTGCTGCTGCTGCTGCTGATGCTGAGGGTTTCTGCTCCTCGCGGCCGCCGACTCGCTGTCTCGACCGATCGCAATTCTGCAGCTCCCTCTTGCTGCTTCCACTCCCATTCTAGCTGCTGCTCCTGCGGGCGACATTCCTCCTCCTGCTGCTGTTGCTGCTCCTGTTGCTGTCGTTGCAATTTCTCATCCTGATGACGTCCTACTTCATTCCCCTCTTCACCCTCCCCCTCTTGCTGCTGCTGTTGCTGCAATTGTTGTTGCTTCTCCTGCAGCCTGCGTTCTTCTTCTCCTTTCTCCTTGTGCTGTTGCTGCTGATGCAGCTGATGCTGCTGTACCACATGAGGCCAAACCTCTATGAGGGTAGTCAATTGCTTGCCGAATGCCTGAGCCTTGTCTCCTCCACACAACGCGTCGAACTGGTGTAAGAAAGGATAGGAGAAAGAAAGAGGGTGGCGGACGAAAGGATAAGTAAGGTTGCATAAAACATTTGAAAGTGGTAAGGGAGTTGAGACAGGAGCAGCGCACTCGAGACAGATAGAAAAGCTCCTCCGGAAAAAACTGAAGGAAATGCGCAACTCACCTCTTCCGCGCTCTCCAAGGGACCTACGACCTTCGCTTCCCCGTCGATTCTCAAGAAGTGCAACAAAGCCCCCGTCAAGGCACCCGCCTGGGCCCTCCCCATGGTCAGGCCCGCGGGCTTATCGGGGGCTGCCTTGTCGTACAACTCCTTAAATCGTGCCAGCAGCGGGGCCGGTAGGGGCTCCGGCTGCCTGGCGGTAGATCTGATGATGTCCTCGGCTTGACGCTGGTAGTGCTGCCTCAGCTTCTTCTCCTCGACCAGGTCCTCCTCTTGTGCCTGCACCTGCTGCCTGAGATAGGCCCCCTGCTGCACCAGTGCCGCCTCTCTGGAAGAAGACATGGCCTGCGCCGGCTACCTGGCAGGGTTGTGACAAAGTTGAGACAATTGAAAAAGAGGAGCGAGAGCGGGTGATATGCGTATTATCTTTGAGGGTGTATGAGGGAGGAGCGGGAGGGGTGGGAGGTTAGAAAGTCAATAATAGTGGCACGCAGCACCAGGAAGAGGCAAGCTGTGATGCTAATCGGGAAAAATACAGCGAACTGCGCCGAACTGCATCGTCTGTTGTCGGCATAACCAGCCTGGTAATCGTAGTAATGCCGAATGCTCGTCGTTCTCGCCGACAAACTTGCCGATTGCCTTTTTGAGTACCACACTTTTGATGCACCTCCACCACTTCGGCACCATATCACCTGCACAGGAAAAAGACAACACGAAGAACGGCAACGCCAGGATGGCCAGGACCAAGTTCACTACTCCCGATGTCCGGGCCATGGTACGTGAAAAGCAAATGGATTTGGGGGAGGGGAGGTCACCCCCCCCCACTAACTCACGAGAAAGAACCCGAGACAGCCAAAGAAGAGGGGCAGAAGAAGAGCATTGTGCGATGACGCATCACCTCTACCCATACAGCCTCCTCTTGTTCTTAGGCGAGCACGCTCTCACATCACCCGCCCCTCTCCTTACCCTCTTACCCTTCCTCTGGCCCGCCAAAACCAAACCAGGTGCGCGACCTGCGGACCAAGATATTGGGTCTCAAGGTGGTCAACATCTATGACCTGGACAACCGGACCTACACCTTCAAGTTGGCGGTGGCCGGTGGGGACAAGGTTACGCTTCTCCTCGAATCGGGGGTCCGTTTCCACACCACTGCCTACGCCCGGGAGCGGGGCGCCGCTGGGGAGATGCCGAATGTATTTGCCATGAAGTTGCGGAAGCACCTACGAGGCAAGAGCCTCGAAGACGTTCGGCAGCTTGGAACAGATCGAGTGGTCATATTCCGCTTTGGGCAGGGAGACGGCGCGATTAATTTGATTTTGGAGTTGTACTCCAGCGGCAACATTATTTTGACGGACCACACTTTCCTCATCCTCGTCCTTCTCCGCACTCATGAGTATGCTGAAAGATCCGGTGCAGCGGGTGGTGAGGGAGGAGGGGAAGGGGGAGGGGCAACAGTAGCCACAGCCAAGGGGGTAGATGGTGGTGACGGACCCGGGGCAATAGTCAATGTCGGCCAGGTTTACCCGATGGCCCTTGCCACCAACGTGCTTGCCTCCACCAGTAGCAGCTGCAACAGCGGCAGCAGCACCACCGTCGATGACAACACTTGTGGGCAGAATGAGGAGAGGGCAACGCGGAAGAATGACATGGCCACGGCTTCGGCCTTGACGGGCGAAACTGTACTGGCCGCCTTGCACGAGCGCGTGGCGCACGAGGCGGCTCAGGAAACCAGTAGCGTTCTGTACCATCAGCCGCAGCCGGCCAAGAAGGGCAAGACGAAGCGCAGAGGGCAGGGAAAGCAACGGGGCGGGGGGGCGAGTAGAGTGAATTTAAAAATGGCGCTCATGACGAGCAAGACACTAGGCATGGCGGGCTACGGGCCCTCCTTGGTTGAACACGCCATCCTGTGCGCCGGTCTTCAGCCTTTGCAAAAGATCGTGCAGCCGACTTCTGTCTCACCGCCGCCTCCATTATCATCCTTGTCGGCGCTTACCAAGGAAAATCAGAGCGAAGAAGTCTACAAATGCGAGGTAGGAGGTGCACAGGGAGAAGCCACGGCGGTGGCGGAGGTTGCGGCCACGACGCTGGCTGTCTCGCTGGAGCAGGCAAATCGGTTGGCCGAGTCCTTGCAGGGATTGGAGGGCGTGGTCAAGGCGCTTGATCTACCGGGCCAGCAAGGATACATTTTGTGCAAGAAGGAAGAGGCGTGCAGAGCTGAGGCGGAGGCAGGAAAGCCCGAGGAGGGGCAAGGAGAAGGCAAGAAGGAGACTCGGGTCTTGTACGACGAGTTCTTGCCTCACGTCCTGCACCAGCACCAGCAGGTATGGCCCATGTATATGCCTATGAAGCCCTCTGTATGTAATTTTAATCTCTTAACCCCCTAGTTGGTCAAATTAGTAAATCACAACCCTTAACCCTTCTTTTTTGCCGCAGGAGGGGATGGTTGCCAAGGAGCTGCGTACCTTTCCCTCCTTCGATGCGGCCGTGGACGAATTCTTTGTCAAGGTTGAGGAGCAGAAGATGCGACAAGCCGCCACAGCCCAAGAGGAGGCCGTCAAGTCCAAGCCAATCCGGATTCAGCAGGAGAACAAGGCGCGCCTCCAGGTAAGACGTCGGGATGGACAAGGCAGGGAAGACAGGAATGGGAAAGCAGGTAGCTTGAGGAACAGCGTGGCATTTATATTTTTCATCATCTACTAACTACCTTAGGAGCTGGAGGCCTCTGGAGCTCGCCTGCTGAACGCAGCTCGACTGATCGAAATCCATTCGGAGGCCGTGGACAAAGCTTTGCTGGTTCTGCGCTCGGCGGTGGCCACGGGCGCGGAGTGGACCACCTTGGAGGAATACATCAAGGTATGCGGAGGGTGAGGTTGCCGGGTTTGGTTTAAGATTAGCAACGTCAAACACGTACTTAAATATCACTCTCCCTTCTCATTTGATATTTTCCACCACAACGCCAAACGCAGACGGAGCAAGCCGCGGGGAATGCCTTGGCACAGATGATCGTGGGGGCGAAGTGGAACGAGAACAAGGTACGCCTTTACTGTCATTTTGCATATCTCTTTCTTTGTCTTCTCGCCTTCTTTCTCGCCATCGACCTCTTGTCTTTTTCTCGTTTTCTCCTCCACAGGTGACGATGGCCTTGGAGGACCACTACCACGAGAGCGACGACGACGGTGAAGAGGAGGACCACAACGAGCAGGAGGAAGAGGGGCAGACGCAGCAGAAGAAGAAGCAGCTACCACAAAAGAAAAAAAAGGTGATGCACGTTGACATCGATATGGCGCTGTCGGCCCACGCCAACTCCCGGGCCCTGCACGAGGCGAAGAAGAAGGCCACCGACAAGGCTTCCAAGACGGTGCTAGGTAAGCCTCTAGGGTGAATCGCATAATAGAGACATCGTACTTGCGGGTTCAGCATTGACGCCCACCCCGCCTATGCTAACATTCTCACAATTGCATTCTTCCTCCTTTTTCATTTACACGAAGGCATGGAGAAGGCCTTGAGGGCAGCAGAGCGGCAGGCGGCCGTCACGCTAAGCAAGCAGCAGACGAAGCGTTCCCTGTCGTCCATCCGCAAGCCCCACTGGTTCGAGAAGTTCAACTGGTTCATCACCTCTGACAACTACCTCGTCGTCAGGTTAGCTATCATTTAGGAGAGAGGGGAGACTTCGAGAGAAAAAGAGGGATCAGGGAAGAGACACACATCTTTTGAATATGGCTGACCCTTCCCTTGTCCCCTCCCTCCTTTTCCATAGCGGCCGTGACGCCCAGCAGAACGAGGTTCTGGTGAAGCGGTACCTGCACGAGGGTGATGCCTACGTCCATGCCGATGTGCACGGGGCCGCCACTTGCATCGTCCGGAATAAGGGCCGCAAGGCCTCGGTGGATCCCAGCAGTACAGGCGCGGCCGAGAATAGCAGCGGGGGCGGGGGTAAGTACGCGGCCATTTCGCCAATCGCCTTGCACGAGGCAGGCTGCGCGTGCGTGTGCCGGTCGGCGGCGTGGCGAGCAAAAATGGTGACATCTGCCTGGTGGGTGCATGGGACACAGGTGAGCAAGACAGCGCCCACGGGAGAGTACCTGAAAACGGGCTCCTTCAACATCCGCGGGAAGAAGCACTTTTTAGCGCCACACGCTCTGGAGATGGGGCTGGGCATCCTCTTCAAGATGGATGAAGAAAGTTTGGCCCGCCACGTGAATGAGCGCCGGGAGCGGGTGGAGGGGGAAGACGGGGAGTTGGTGTTTGAAGGGGAGGAGGGGGGAGAGGGACCGGCTGGCGGGGAGGAAGAAGAGAAGCGCCGTCGTTCGCAGGCTCTGAGGCACAAGAGAACGAAGGCCGCATTGGTGCAGCAGCCGGTGGAGGAAGTAGGGGTAGCAGCGGAAGAGGAGGAAGAGGAGAAGGAGGAAGTTGAGGAAGATGACGATGAAGGGTGGGCAGTAGCAGAGGTACAAGCAGCCCCAGAACCACAAGAAACAACGGGAGAAGAGGCGGAAAAAGAAGAGGCAGAGGAGGATGAGGATGTTGATGGTGTTGTCGAGGCGAAAGAAGACAAGACACCTCACATTTCCCGGCCAGCGGCATCTCGGGTGGGTGACGAAAAGGGAGGAAAGAAGGGCGAGGACACGGACACGGAAGCGGGTGCCAGTGGCGGAGGGCGGCTGTCAGCCAAAGAGAGACGGCTGATGAAAAAAGGCATGACCTTGGAGGAGATCCGAGCACGAGAGCGTCAAGTCCAAGTAGAGCGAGCGTCGATCCAGCAACAGCAGCAGGCAAGAGAGGACGAAAGGGGGGATGAGAAGGAGAGAGACGAGGATGAGGAAGAGGTGGAGGAGGGCGCGCGGAGAGGGCTGCAGAGGCTCGGACGTGAAGACGGGGTTAAGAAGGAGGAGAACGACGGCGGAAACAACAAGCGCGGTAAGAAGGGGAAAATGAAGAAGATGAAGAAGAGGTATGCGGAACAGGACGACGAGGACAGGCAGCTGGCACTACAGGCTTTGGGGGTGGTCAAGCCCCTGGCAAGCAAGGGCAAGGATAAAAAAGGCAACAAGAAGGGCAGCTGGAGCGGCGCGGACCCCAAGATGCGAAAGGACGGAATGGACAGCAAGGAAGTGGGTACCAAGCTAGCTGAGGAATTGGCGCAGATGGATGACGCGGCCTGGAAGGAGGCGTGGGAGGGCTTGCCTGCGTGGGCTCAGCGCATGATGGAGGGGTGGGTAGCGGCCAAATTGCTACGTTTCCTGCAGGACTTGGGGGCCATGGAGCTCCGAGCCCTGATTTCTCTCCCCACTGAACTCCAGCAGCGAGCGGCCTTGGAGGCGTTTTACACGGCTGTGATGGCAGGAGTGGGTGGCGCCGCTGGCCGCAAGGTGAGAAACAAGAGCGCGGTGCTCGGTCGAGAAATTCAAAAGCAGGTCGTAACGGGGGGCCTGACCTCAGAAGCACCACCGACGGCGAATATCACCAGCACCCACGAAACGGCGGCAGCGGCAGAAGGGGGCATCGAGGGTAAGCCTGCAAATGGAGAAGTTAAGGCTGCTTTCCCAACGAGTCGGCGAGCAGCGGCCAAGGCGGAGGAGGAGGGCATGGTGACATTACCGCAGGAAGTTGGGATGTTGAGCGGAGGGGCGGGAGAAGATGCGATGATAGTGGAGGAGGAGCAGCGGGAATTGCGGCGCCTGACAGGCAAGCCGCACCCCGACGACATGCTGTTGTTTGCAGTGCCTGTGTGCGCGCCTTACGCGGCCTTGTCGCCGGCTTACTACAAATATCGGGTCAAGCTGACGCCGGGCCCGCAGAAGAAGGGTAAGGCGGCCCACCAGGCGCTAGAGGTATTTGTGCGAGACAGGGAGGCGACGCCCCGGGAGGTGGAGCTGCTCAAAGCCATCCCTGACAATGACCTTATTGCAAGCATCATGGGCGACGTTAAGGTCTCCAAACCCGGGATCCAAGCCACCCTCTTGAAGGCCAAGAAGGTCAAGGCCAAGGCCGCCAAGACCAAGTCCAGAGGACTGCGTGAGCGGTAGGGGTGGACAGCTATGGAGCAGGTATTGAGTGCTGAAGGAGACAGCAAAATGATTGGAATTTAGAAAGTACTCAAGGCGAATAAGGTTAGGTTAGCACGAGACACAACGAACTAAGTTCTCTCGAAATCCAGTTTTTGTTTCCGTTGGTCCTTTCTGTTATCATAAAATTATCTTATCTATTTTCTGTCCTTGTTTCGTTAGTGCTCACGATATTGTTTTTGGCCATACTTCAATACATACTATGCAAAAACAGGCAAGCACGCAGACACACACACGATATTTCTTGATTGTTTCTCAATTTACTCCTCCTTCTCTCATGCCGTCACCACTGCCGCACATCCATCCCCATTTCTTTTTTCTGCCTTGTGCCGCTTCTTTTCGCTACCGTCCACGCCCACAGACAAGTAGACAGGCACGGTCGCCTCACGATCTTTCCGCCAGAGCGCCAGCATCTCCTCGTCGAAAGCGGGAAAGCGTGCCTGAAACGACTGAATTACACCCTCCATCGTAGCCGGGAAGGTCTTCAATTGTACTTCGTGCTCGCCCTCTGCTCCCTTTGCCGGAACCAGCTCCAGGTGCGGCTGGACAAAGAGAGGCCGCTCCTTCTTCTTGGCCAGTACAACATCTCGAAGCGCCAGCAGGTCGGCAGGGACCTGAGAGTAGTTGTCCACATACATCGCTTTGGCGGCCTCGAAATCTGCCGTTGATTTATAGATTTGGATCTTGCGCAAAAAGGCTCCGACCGCGGGCACGCCTACTTCCAATATCTTGCTTCTATCCAACGACACCGTTACACCCTTCTCCTCATCCGGCGTGATGGTGACGAAGTCTTGCCCGGCCTCCAAAAGGACGCGGAGGATACAGAAACGAGCTTGCATGTGCGCCTGTATGTATGCGCGCGCGTACGGGGTGCGTGCCGTGCGTTGGGTGAGGTGACATTATCCTTTGGATGAATGCCTCGTGGCATTCCTCGCACTTCCAAAAAGTTTTTCCCCCTCCTTTTAACCTGCGCGTCAGAAGAGTTTTCCCTTTCTATTTACTCCGCACTTATCTTTCGCCTCTCGCTCCCAGCAATCCTCACAGCAAACCCTTACCTGTCCCCAGCTTCCCGTGGCGGGACGGTAAAACTCCAGAGCCAAGAGGCCCGCCCGCGCCATGTTAAGCCAGTTCACGTAGAAAATATCCTCGGCCTTTTCCCCAGCATGCCCGAAAATTGAAAGCACATTTGAGTGAACGCACAGAAAGATGCCCACCAACTCCGCCCGGCACTCCTCATAGGACGAGCCAAAGCCAGGAAACTTCGAATCCCACGTCTCGCCGGCCTTGTAGAAAGAGGTCACGGGGGCGTTGGTCAGGGGGTCGAGGGTCATCTCTCGGTCAAAATTGAAACTGCCATCCTTGTTTTGGCAGAACATCTTGCCCGACCCATGTCCCAACAGCTCATGTATGCCCACTTGGACTTCAAATGATTCCTTGACAAGCGCCTTGAAAAGCGCCTCGTCCCCGTTGTCGCTACGCAGAAAATTAACGGTCTTGGAAGAGAGGGAGGCGGCCAGGACTTTCGGAAATTGAGATAAGTTGGAGAGCAAGGGACGGAAGGGAAAAAGGTGAGACACTGGAGGAGGGCTAAAGGGAAAGAGAGGTGAACCAATGAAGAGACTAACAAATGCCTGTTTGTCCAACCTTCAACAAAGACCAAAAACAAAAAGCCAAGGGCATTGAAGACAAAAGACTTTTCATTTGTCTCCCCCCTCCCCCCTCAAACCTACCGTTGCCTAGCGACACATTCTTGAAGCCCTCGTTTTGCCTTATATCGTCGTAATTTGGGATGTTGATTCCGGCAGGGATTCCGCTGCTGCCGAAAGACAAGACGTCCAAGGATGTAAAGTCTGGACGAAGGAACCGATCCTTTTCAAAGGCAGCAGGCCAGGGTAGAAGCGGAAGGAGGCTCTCGGCCGTATCCACCAACAAGGTAAACTTCTCGCTCATCACACGGTTCACCACCGCTACAAATCCCTCCCATTCGCCGCGTACGCCAAAGGGATCGCGATAAGATTCAATAAAACCAAGGTAACTCTCAACAGCTGGCCCCTTGTCCTGCACCCAAGCCCGGCTCCCCTGCATGTGGGCCTCGATTGACCCGGTCCGAAAGCTGGTGCAGTAGTGGGTAAGCATGGTTTCCTGGTTCGGATTCGCCGCATGGGGCTTGGCCTTCTCAAGCGCCGCCACCACTCGGCCCATCAACGGCGCATAGTCTCCGGCCACGACCTTGATGGGCGTCTGCTTTTCACCCACCAACCCTTCGGCAATGGCACCCGCGCTGCTCTCCTCGGCCGAAGCCAGCCGGACCACGAAGCTGCCGTCGGCCTCCTTGAAAAGTCGCGTGTTGTAGCCAGAGATTTGCTGGGCGTCCATGAAGGCCTGCACCGCTGCCACGTCTTCCTTGGAGACGTTGGCAGAGTAATATGTGGAGCTTCCTGTGGGCGGGAAACCCAGCTCCTTCACAGGCTCGGTGGAGTAGAGCAATTCGCGCACCGCATCCCAGAGCTCACCCACTATCGCCTTGTTGGCACCGTAGGCACTACTGGCCGTCAGGATTTTGTGAAACTCTTGGGCGGGAATGGCGGGGACAATCTTCGAATCACCAAAGCTTTTGTAGTTTCCAAAATTTGCATAAAACGCAGCAGCAAATGTGAGAAAAGCTATCCAATGCTCCTCGCTCACCCCAGCTGCCGCCTTGAGCTGAGCAAAGCCGACGTTATTCTCGCCGCTAAAGGTCAGTTGCAAAAGCATGAAGATGACAGGAGCCTCGTGTGAGCATTGAAAGAGGCAAATCTTGGCGCCGGCCCAACTTGCGTGGGCAATATGCAACGCATACATCTTCTCCATGGCTCTCAACCCGTCAAAGGCTTGCGTGGCGTCTAGCGTGGAAACGCCAACGTTATTCGGGTAGGAGGCCATTTGCTTGTCGCACGGAATCAGGTTGGGTTGTCGTGCCTGTATTGTTTGGATTGATGAGAGGGCGGCTGGCTTAGAGTTGAGATTTGACAGGTTTGTTGGTGTAGGCGAGAGAAAACCCGTCGTTTGCGCACGGCACGACG
>AFGM01000316.1:0-14314 GCA_004335455.1 Nannochloropsis oculata CCMP525
CACTCAAGATGCCCAGAGGGTTAACACGCATAATGGAATGACTCAATTCGACACTCTCAAATTCTTAGCGAGTTTCGGGTTCTCCGAGAAAGGGCGCCAACAAGCAACGGCATGTTCAAGTGCCGGCTTGACTGGCGCCCCAATCCCCAATCCCATCAAAATAGAGTCGAGGCAGGCGGCGTTGGACGCGTTAGGAACAGGAGCAGCTTCATTTGCAGCAGACATCCCGTGGAACGTGTGCTTTTAAGTCTTTTGGTAGAGGGATTGAGCTGCTCCAGCAGCAGCAGCACCCAGTCTTCCGGCATCCACACGCTGTCACCCCTCGCCGCAAGGTCATCATCATGCCATGCGGAGAACTTGCTTCAGCGTCCTACTTCCTTCTCAACCATGTTCGATGTACATTATCATACGTGTCTCCTAAATCCTCCCTCTCTTTTCACTCTCAATCCCACACAGGCCGCTAAAACGAGGGAGCACGGGTACGTCAATCGCAAGCATTGCGGGAACGTCTGAGCGGGCTGTTTGACTTGAGCTTCACCAACGTCAAACATAGCCATCAAGCATCTCCTGTGCCCCTCATACGCCACGAGCTCCGAGGACACGCACAACAGGTGCGTCAAGCCAAGCAAAAATAATCGTTGTCGACCTCCAGCTTATGATACTCTCGTCCAGTTACCCGTCTCAATGTTGCCGGAGGCCTCTCTCCACGGTCTACACACTTTCATGTTGTGCATCCGCCTCCCCCAGCTGCAGGCCAGTCTGGCAACATCTCTTCCATGGGATCAACCGCGCATCCCATCCGTTCCTTCTCGCTTCTTTCCCCTTCTTCGATGGGATGGCGCATGAGTTATTCTCTTCGCCGTCTCTCCTCTCCCCCTTCGCCCCACTCATCCATTTTTCCTATCCTCAATCCCCACCCTTCTCTTCATCCATCCGTCTAAGACAGAAACCATGACGAAGCCCAAAGCCCCCCGGGTAGCCATGATTCTAGCCGCCTGCTTCCAAAACCTAGCCTGCGGTGGACTTATCTTCGGATGGGCCGCCATCTCCAGCTCCCTCCTCATCGCGTCCAACGAAGAGGGAGGCCCCGCCCTAAGTCGTGGTGCCGTCCATCGGCTCTTTGTCATGGCCACTTCCATCAATTTTACCGCTCCCCTCCTCCTCGGTGTCCTGCTCGATGCGTATGGCCCACGGACGTGTTCCGCCTTGAGTATCTTGCTTGTCGGGAGCGGATTTGCCCTCTTCTCGGTCTCCACCCCCTCCTTCCCAACCCACCTTCCAGCCGTCATCCTCATTGCCTTTGGTGGCCCGGGCGTGCAGTCGTCGATTATCCACTTGTCGAACCTCTACCCGGCAAGCAAGGCCACCGTCACCAGTATCATAACCGGCTCGTTCAATCTGTCCTTCTTCATCTTCTTCGTGTTCGATCGGTTGTGGAACCGCTTCCATTTCACCTACCAAGAGATATTTGCAGGGTATAGCGTAGTGTGCGCCGTGGCCTTTTCGGTCTCCCTCTTCCTCTGGCCCGATCAACCTTTCTCCTTCCAAGAGCAAATGTGCGAAGAGATCGTACCGGACCAAGCCTCCGTTGCTCGAATTGGTCCTATCCGCGCTCCTTCCGTGTTCAAGAAAACGTCATTGGCACCCCCTAGGCCAGGACAGGGAAGGTTACCCACCCTCGCCGCCTCCTCCAACCGCGGTGCCACCGCCACTGTAGCCAGTAGGGAAAATACGGCATTGCTAAGCGCTGGTTCAGCAACAACAGCAGCAGTAGCCAAGGTGGATGACATCAAGGAAGCTTCATTTAGGGAACAACTTCAATCGGCGCCTTTTATCAGGGTGACAGTCTTCATTGTCGTGGCCTCGTTTTGGGCGAATTTTTACATTGGAACGATCGACATTCAATTGGCCGACGGGCATCTGCTTAGTCCCGAGAAGCAAAATTATATGGTGCGACTGTTTACGGCCGTTACGACGGCAGGCGTGTTGGGTATCCCGATCGTGGGGGGGTTAATGGACAGGTGGGTCGCAAGGAAAGGGAGAGAGAAAGGAAGGGAGGGAGGGCAGGGTATGTATTTTTGAATCCTGTTTTGATTTCATGTTGCATAGACCATGCACTTGTTCCTCTCTTCCCTTCCTCCTCTGGTCCTTCCTCCCAAGCACGGATCACTGACTACCGCAGCCGTGACAGTTACAGTCGGCACCCCTGGCCGTTATGAACGGGCTGGGGACCACATACGCTCACCCTCCTCTCTTCCCATTTCTTCCTTGTCCTCTCCCCAGGTACGGCTTCGTCACCACCGCTGCTGTCACTGTGTCCATGGCCGTAATTTACGGGCTTGGGATCATCATCGCTCAAGCTCAAGGAGGCATCCTCCCCCTTGTCCTCGCCTTTATCGCATATGCCTTGTTCCGCACCTTTTTATTCACTTATTTCTTCGCTTACCTCGCCGATGCCCTCGGCTTTCGTTTCTTTGGTGTGCTGGCGGGCGTGTCATTCTTCATTGCCGGTTGCGCGGGATTGCTCCAATCCCCTCTCATGGAGTTTGGGGCGGGCAATTGTCATTTAACTCCCGATACGTTATCGGGCTGTGACAGTGGGCGGTGGTCCACGATTAATTTTTATCAACTGGCCTGTCTGGCGTCCTTGTATGTGATCCCTTTGATGGATATGTGGGCGGCACGTAAGGCAGACGCGGAGACGAAGGTGGTGGGTGGGAGGGAGGGAGGGAGGGGGGTGGAGCCGCCTAGGTTAACGTACCAGACGGCGAGTGGGTCGAAGCAGCAGCAGCTGAAGTTGGCAGGGGATGCGACAGGAGGGGGAGGAAGGAGGAGAGAGGTAGTTTAGATCCGAGGGAAAGACTTGATGGTGGGGTATGTTGTGTGTATAAGTGTATGTGTGCGTAGGTGGATGTGGATGTGTGCACGTCTGTCCATTCCGGTTTTACTGAGTGAATGTGAGATCATCAAGAAGTAGATTGTATTGGGAGAGGAGCTGTCCCTGGGAGGTAACACCTCAGTCATCTTCCGACGCAGCACGTGCCTTACACACGAACAACGACCACAGTAATAGCAGAAATGAGAGCAATAGAAGCCGCTTATTCTCTACACGCAAGACGGCTCATAAAGACGAAGGAAAAGGAAATAAAACGCCTGTCGTGGGCTAGCAGAAAGAAAGCAGTATCGTATCGTCCAGAGGACTGAAAGCGAAAACTCGTCCACCAAGAACAAGATTTGCGAGAGTGATCACCCTCACAACAGCCGACAACAAAACAAAAAGGAAGAAGACAAACGCCATTTGAAAACCGGTCTTATCATTGCTGGGAAAACACCACGTCGTTCACGTATTCCCCCGATCCCTCTTTTCTCTCTATTCCCAAATGCTCCCGTTCTCCCGTCAACCCCTTCCCTTGAACGCCACTTATCTCTCCATCTCTTTCATCCATCGGCAATTCCCTCCCACTTATTTCGTCACGCCAGCGACGTCCCGAACTTGCTAAACAATCCTTGCCCCTCCTCAATCTGACCAAACGCGTTCGCCCTATCACTGGCACTACGCACCTTGTGTTCCTTCTTCTGCTGCTGAAGCGTCGCATAGGTCTCTTGGTGCAATGCTGCCCGTGCCTGGCGTTCCTCCTGTTCCTGCTGCTCCAGCAGCGTGTTCCACCGCGCCCGCCGCTTGACCCATGCATGTGCATCCACCTGCTCTTGCTGCTGCCGAGCCGCCTTCTCCTCTAAAACTTTTTTGTTCTCCTCCAGCAGGGCGTGCCGTTGTGCAGTCGAAAAGCCGCGGAAACGATCAGACACAATGCGCCCTGTCTCATGATTCACGCAATCATTCACCTCAGAAAGCATCGGGTCCACTTTCATGCGCGCCAATAGTGCCTGCTCCTCCTCCTGCCTCTGTTTCTGCTGCTGGATCTTTACCAAAGAATGATGCTCTATCTGCGCAGCATTCTCAGATTGTACCTGCCGCATCAAATTCGCCCGATGGGATGCCTCGTCCTCTGCCTGCTGGTCGGCCATGGACAAGACGCGGCGCAACCGGGCAGCTTCCTGAGCGCGGGTGTGGGCCTCCGCCGATTTACGCTCTTGCTGCTCTTGCCTCTGGGCTTGCGTCCATGATCGCATCTCCGCATGCTTTCGGATGGTAGTTGAAAGTGGAAAAGAAGAAAATTGGGCTTCATGCTTTCTGTATATTTCCTTCGCCTCCTTCCTCTCTCTTCCATTCTTAATTTACCTGTTGCTTTTTACGCGCGCTATACCGTTCGTCCTCGCCTTCCAGCCTTTGCAGGGCCCCACGCCCACACTTGTCAACAGGTAAATCCGTAAAATCCAAGTCCTTTTTGTTCTTGTTCTTGCATGCTGCGGCTTGCAATGCCCACTCGTCTTTGACAGTGCGTGCTAACGCCTGACGGGCAGCAATTTCTTGCGCTTCTTGGGCCGCCCGCAGTCGCACCGTCTCAGCCACATGCTTCCCCTCCCAAGCTGCTGCTAGCTCTTCCAGCTCCTTGAGGCGGCGCTTCTCTTCGATTTGCAACTCCAGGGCCGCCACGTCCACGGTCGTCGTGCGCTTGGCATTTTGCAGGCGGGCTAGGCGGACTTGATCCCGTCGCGCCCTGGCGGCAAGCCGAGCAGCCTCTTTCGCGAGGTGTTCCTCTTGAAGGACCTCAGCTTCACGCATCATTTTATCTATTGTGATTTTAGGGTCGGTAGGAGTGTCAGGCACAATTTCGTTCGGGTAAATATTGTCATTTGGAACGCAGAAGAGCACCAGTAACCAACCTGCCAGTAACCGTTGCATTGCCGTTTTTTGCTTGAAATACCTCAACAATTCACACACATCACATGCACCCTCACCACGACACGTCGCACTCCCCATCATAGGTTTACAAAAGTCGCGACGCAAGGCACATTTTATGAGGTGCCTGATTGTCGGCGGCGAGGAGCTCTGACAGAAAAAGAGGGGGCACAAGCCATTCTCCCCCGATGTTACCCGCTGTCGAAGAAGAAAACACGACGACGCCGACGATGCCTTCTTCATCATTCTCGGCCATCACCCGCCTCGAGCAGGTGCTGCAGCAGCAGTTGAAAGAACTTCATGCCATTGTTTCCGTCGATGTGACGGCGTCGTCTTCTCCCTCTTTATCAGCATCCTTTCCTTCAGCAAAACCTCTCTTCATGGAAGACTTGGCGGCAGCACACGACGACGACGGTAGCCATGCCTCAGCAGCACTCTTCAAAGACCACGACGACGGATATGCTTGTTTCGCCTTGTGCTCTTCCCCGCAGTCATCGTCAGCCATCTCTTCATGCTCCATCTCTTTCTCCTCCTCGTCCAGCAATGATGACGAAACTTACTACCGGCTGGCTTCCCTCCCCACCACCTGTACCATCACCGGCACCACGGCCTTGGAGGCTCATCTCTCGAGCATCCAACGTTTGCTCCTTGACTCGGATTTTTATCTGCAACAACGTGTTTTTAGCCTGTGGAAGCAAAAGAGTTGGCACGCCGTCCGCCTACGCCGCCGGTTACGTGTCGCTTTCGATCTCCTTAAGCACCGAGCTCTCCACACCAAACCACGCATGTGCATGGCAAAGAAACACGCGAATCTCCTATCACAAGATCAGGCTTTCCAAAAGCTTTTGAGACGTCTCGTTCAAATCGACCAGCGCAAGGCCCTGTCAATGCACGGACAACGAGCAACCCTTCATCGCCGCGCCCGGCAGTTTATCCACACACTCACTCGTCGCGTGGCATGCCGAAACAAAGGCCAGCTTATAACCCTACAGCGATACTCGCAGCTTCTTCACATTTCTCTCTATGTCTGGTACAACACCAGAAAATGTCAGCAGCATCTCCACCGACAGGAAAACGGGCTCTTGATCCGATGTTTCCTTCAGTGGCAAGACTCCATTCATAGAGAAAGAGCATCCTTAGAGGCACTCACAATCAATCTACGGGCCCGTAAAGCCTTCTCCGCATTGGTCAAGGAACAAAAACGACTCAAAAGTCGAGCGAACGCTGCTTTATACCTTATGGCGGTGCGTCGGATGCGAAGGAGTTTGGGGCGATGGTCGGTGGTGGGGTGTCAACGACGGCGTACGATGCGCTTAAGAGATCAACTGGCTTCCACAGTCTTCTACCAGACACTTGCGAAGCGGGGCTTTGGGGTGCTCCAGAGGCATTTGCAAGCATGGAGGGACAAAAGGCATGCATGGGGTTTAGCGAGGGAGCTTGATGCGAGACATTTGGGGGGTAAAACGTTGAGGGGGTGGTTGCAAGCGGCGGGGCGACAAGCAAGGGGGATGGATGGCCGGTCGCAGGAGGGCATCGAGAGGAGGATGGGACGGCGGCGAGCAGGAGCCTTTCGGCAATTGAGGCTTCATGCCCTGCACCCGCATCTCGCCAAGGTACTGCACGATGCTATCTTACTCAGAAAAGCAAGGTGTCGACTGGAAGAGTGGATGTCCTCGGCACGGGAGCAAAGCAAGCGACGAGACCTACTCATCCAGCGCCAGCAGCAACGACATCGCTCCCTGTTTTTCGATTTCTTCTTCCGCTGGACACGGCACCATTCCCTCCACCTTGCCTCCCACCGAGTTCTCTCTCTATACCACTCCAAGCTCGCCCACACAGTTCTGAAAACCTTCCATCACGCTCTACGCATCTCCCGAAGCGCCCAAGTGATCATACGTCGGCGTCAGGCAAATTCTCAAAGACATTGCATCCAATGGTGGACTGCAGCAGCCACGCACCTCCAAAAACTTCGGCACCTCTACATGGCACGAGGCCTTCGTCGCTGGCGCCTTGTTGTCGCCCAAGAGCGGCTGCAGCGTGGCATTGAGGTGGGTCTAGGGGAGAGGGCCAGGAGGCGTACCATAGGCCGACGGGGGCTTGCAGCGTTGCACAAGTGGGTGGATGCTCGTCGTCTGGGTGAAAAACGGACCATTGCTATCAGCGAGCAGAAGAGACGGGTGAAAGAACGACGATGCCATGCAGCCTTGAGGGGGTGGAGGGAGAGGAATAAGGAAAGGTACTGTTGGCGGTGCCTGGAGGAAGAAGCAGGGGAGTGGGCGCAACGGCGGGTGAAGGCAGGGAGTCTGTTCGCGTTCACAAAATATCATCGAAGAAGATTGCTGGGCGCGAATACTCGTAAGTTGGCAGAGTACTTATATCGGCAACGACGACTACAGGGGGGGCTGGTGGTGCTGCAGCGGCTGCGTTGGTCGGCGGTGGTCCTCCCTGCATTTCGCGAGCATGCGATTCGAAGGTGGCGATTACGCCAAGAGTGGGGAAGGTTGGTGGTGGGTCATGCGCGCTGTGTGGCTAAGCGGCAGAGGCAGGAGCAGGCAGCAGTGCTGGCAGAGGGACAGTGGGAAACACGTCGAATCGTGATTGCCGTGGGCTACCTCGAACGAGCTCGGATCCTGACACGACGGGTGGAGGAGGTTCAACAGCACATTCAGTATCAGTTGCTTCTTCAGTCTCTCGATAGGTGGAGACGTAAAGTTCAATTAGCTCAGGCCCTTCGTTGGTTTCAGCGTCAATTCCAGGAGCGGCTGCTGGCCCGAGTGATGGCTGCTTGGAGGAGGTGGACCGCACAGCAGGCATTGCGTCGGGCGATGTTGGTAGAGGTCTTGCAGAAGGCATGCCGAGCCAAGTATTTTCATGCATGGCGGGTTTCGATTCACCGAAGGAAGGACTTGCAGGAGCGGGCGACGGAGGTGATGCAGTCGGTGGAGAAAGGGCTCATGCAACGTGCATGGATGGGTGGGTGGAGGGTAGCATATGACGACGTTTGTCGGGAACGACGTTCAGAGAGGTTGTTTTTGCGGTATAGGGGGTTGGAACCCTGGCGACGATGGGCTGAAGAGAAGAAGGATGAGAGAAAGAGGGTGGAGATGGTGCAATCGGTGACGACAACGCGCTTGTTGCGTCTTGGTTTGGAAGGGTGGGGGGAGGCATGTCGACTCTCAAGACGGGAGGAGGAAGCGGTTCAAATTATAGTTGGAAAGCGGGCTGTGCACGCTGTGCGACGATGGGAGGCACGCGTGGTGCGTTTACGGCAGCAGAGAGTATGCGGAGCGTATTATTTAGCCCGTCATCTTGCTTATTGGCGTAGATATGTGGGACGTGTCAAGCAACACGCGGTGTGGGTAGAGCGAATTCAAGCCTGGGGGGCAGCAAGGCCGACGATGGTTCGAACATTGGTCGGTCTTTTCCCTTCGGGCCAATTGCAGTTGGGGTGGCAGGCGTGGATGACTTGGTATGGGCTTCGTATGCAAGCTCGTGAAGCGAGGGAATGTGGGGAAGTCCACCATGCGCGGGGACAGGTTTTAACATCTGTTCGACAATTGCGGGAGCTGGTGCTGATGCGGAAGGAGGGACGTGTACGTGAGGAGTTTAATGAGGGGCTTGCGGAACATTTTAGGCAGGCCAAGGGTTTTGATCGCCTGCAGGATAGGTTGTGGGAGGGAAGGAGGGAACGGCGGGTGACTAGGAGAAGAGAGATGGAGGCCCGGTTGGAGCGGGAGAGGAGGGAGTGTTTGAAGCAAGCGTTGGGGCGATGGTCAGTGTATACGACCACGATGCAACATGCTAGGGCATGGTTTCATTCGTCTTTAGGGGAGGGGGAGCGGGAGGGTAAGGACGGTAGCATCAGGAGGAGGGAAGGGAGGAGAAGGAGCAGCAGGAGCAGCAGGAGCAGCAGCAGCAGCAGTGCGGATGATGGTGGTGAGAACGGTAGTGGGAAAGAGGAGCGTGTGGAGTCCTTACTACCCGAGACGGAAGATACTCTCGACTAGACACCTAACGCCTTACATGAGGGAGGGAGGAAATGAATTAAGAGACAAGGAAACGAAAAGTTGGTGCTGCCGAAGAGCTCTTCGTTACTTGGTGAGCGGAGAAAGGTAGCAAGCGTACAAATACAAAGTGTACTGAAAAAAGAAAAAGAAGACAACAGTGAGACTGTCCGAATGACGCATCATCATATTCGTTTATCAATGCGCTATCACCGTCCAATGCGCTTCCCCTTCTTGCCTCCTTGCCTCATCTGACATTCCCTTCCCCCATGCCCGGCGCCCGGCACGGCCCCGCCGCCGTCACCAGCCTCGCCCCTCTAAACATGGCCTCTCCATCCTTATCCGTCTTCAACCCCTCCACAACCGCCTCCCAGGCCTTTTTTTTCTTCATTTGCGTCGCGTTCATGGGCGGAAATTGAGAGAGATCATACCCCGCCCCCTCAACAGCCACCCTCTCCCCCACCTTCGCCTCAGCTGGCGGCTCAAGAAGGACCACCTTCCCCGGGCATTCCGCCAAAGAAGCGGCCAGCACCATACCCTGGCTCTCAAACCCTGCGAGCTTGGCTGCCTTCAAATTACACACCACCAAGACCTTCCTTCCCTCCATCTCCTCCAATTTATAATGCTCTCGGAGACCCGAGGCAATCTGCCGCGGTTTCTCCTCCCCGACATCTATCTCCTCACAAAACAGTCGCTCCGCCGCCTCATGGTGCCACACCCTCACCATCTGTCCCACTCGGACATCCACCTTGCTGAAATCATCAGGGTAAGCAACCTGTCCTCCCTCAGTCATCCCCCCCTTTCCTTCCCCTCCTCCTCCTCCTCCTCCCTTCTTCTTCCCCCCCTTCCCTTCCTCCCTCTCAGCCGCAACCAGTTGCTTCTCCTTCCTCCCATTCCCCTCCTTCTCCTCCTTAGGCGGCTTTCCATCCATCAACACCATCCCCCCTCCCTCCCCTGCTCCCTCCCCTGCTCCCTCAATCTTCATAAACAAAATATTGCCCACCGTCACTGTGGCTCCCACATTCAGATTCCGCAAATCTGTCCTCAGGGTAGGTATGGGTTGCGGTGGCGTCCCCAGTTTTTCAAAGATCTCCGTCGCAGCATAAGGCATGATCGGGGCCAGGAAATGCGCCAGCACATAAACGGCTTCAAGCGTCAAGCGTACCACCTCCCTCCGTGCATCCGCCTTGTCGTCTCCCTTCATCTTCCAAGGTTCGGCCTCGGTCAGGAACTTATTAACGTCCCGAAACCCACCCATCACCTCGTCCGAAAGCATCTTTAGCGCAAACCCCTCCATCCCTCTCTCCACCTTCCTCCGCAACCCCTCTAAATCAATCGGCAACGCGTACGTCCACCCCCCTTTCTTTCCTCCCTCCTTCCCGCCTTCCAGACATTCTAATACTGGCACCTTTCCCTCGCAGAATTTATGGCATAGATTGACGGCTCGATGGACTAAGTTTCCCAGAACATCTGCCAGTTCGCTGTTGTGGGCTTGGAGCATCGCATCCGGCGAGAACGAGATATCACCTCCGAAGGGGTCCTTGGTCAGGTAATACCGGAAGGTGTCGATGGGGAACCGTTTTATCATGTCATGCGGGTCAATGACGTTGCCAAGGGATTTACTAAAGAGGGAAGGAAGGAGAGACAGGGGGAGGGAGGGAGGGAGGGAGGGGTGAGTACGACGCAGCTAGAAGAATCGACAAATCTTCCGTCCCTCCCTTCCTCTCACCCTCACGCTCACTCACCTCATCTTCCTCCCATCCTTATCGTGGATAAATCCGTGCGCAAATATCGATTTGGGCAAAGGCAGGCCCGCACTCATCAGAATCGTCGGCCAGATGACACAATGGAACCAAATGATGTCCTTTCCAATCACATGGACCGTCGCTGGCCAGAACGCCGAGGAGGACGGGGGAGGGAGGGTGGACGACCCAGACCCCAACCAATTAATCCCCGTCATATAATTACTCAAGGCATCAAACCACACGTACAGCACATGCTCAGGCACAAATCCCTCAGGGACGGGGATCCCCCAATCGAAGGTCGTTCTCGAAACACTCAAGTCTGTCAGTTCCTCCTCCAGCCGTGCCAAGATCAGATTCCGCCGGCTCTCAGGCAAGATAAACGAAGGCGACTTTTTGATGTGATCGATCAGTTGGGCCTGGTATTTGGACATGCGGAAGAAGTAGGACGTCTCCTCCATTTTTTTCAGGGGGAGGCCGGAGGCAGGGTCCTTGAAATCGGCGAGCATGGCCTCGTTCTCCGTGACGAAGGTTTCTTCGCGGACGTTGTACCAACCCGTGTATTTACTGTTAGGGTGGAGGTTAAGGGGGAGTTGTGTCAAGACTGTGGGTCACGAGACAAAATTCTTCAAATCAAGTCGAAATTTGTCTTCCAAGAGAAGATGGGTGATAGGCTTTCCTCCTTCCTTCCTTCCTTCCCTCCCTCCCTCCCTCTTCTCAAACCTCACCTCAAATAAATGTCGTCCGCTGCCGCACATCTCTTCCACAATTCCTGCGCCGAGACATGATGCTCCGGCATGGTAGTTCTTACGAAAAAATCGTTCGAAATCCGCAAGCATTCATTCAAGGCCCGGAAATTCCCTGCATACTTATCACACAACTCTATAGGTGTCATCCCTGACCCCTCCGCCGTCGTCGCCACCTTCTGTCCATGCTCGTCCGTGCCCGTAAGGAAAAACACCTGCTTCCCCACCATGCGTTGATATCGGGCAATTACATCAGAAGTCACAGCTTCATAGGCATGGCCTATGTGGGGGTTGCCGTTAGTGTAATTGATCGCCGTTGTGACATAAAAGCGCTCCCCCGCCGAGGGCCCTCCTGGCAAGGTCACGCCTGGCTCGCCCACTAACGGAGCTTTGGGGTCTTCGACAATCGCCGTGATGGTGGGTTTGTCCCCCGTTTTGCCACGCCCTCGGCCCTTGCTACCTGCTGCAGCAACAGTGGCACTCGCAGCAGCGGGAGTTGGAAAGGTGGTTCCGGTGGTGGGGGCAACGGACGGAAGAAGACCAAGGCTTGCGAGGTGCAAGTGAAGAGTGCTCGAGGCCTCGTCGGCAGCGATGAAGGCCAGGCCGTCTGGATCTAGGCCCTGGGATGGGGTGCTCATCTGGCCAGCGAGGGCTTGTGGTGGTGGGTATGCGACGTGAAGGCCTCGATGATGTTTGCTCCTGCGTTGGAGGTGAGAAGAAATGGAAGGAGTGACATGAGTGGATGAAGTCAAGCAAATAGTAGAAGGAAGGAGCGAGGCCTGTGCGTCGCGCTTGTGTATTTATGTGTTGGACTTGCAAACGTGTGGAAGCAAGCCATGATGCGAATCGAGCGAAAGCGTCGCTGAAGCTTCCTTTCACCCATCCCTGCTCGGCATGTGCGCTTTCAAATGCATCACCTAGTCTTCCCACGCATCACAGGCAGCGCAGGGCGACGGGCGTCATGTGTGTCTAGTAGTAGAGCCAGGACCAGGCAAGCGACAGACCCAAAGAGCCACCATCATCCTCTCTCCACTCCACTTCGCGTCAAGCATTATTCAGCTTCAACTCATGTCACCCCGACCACGGTCAAGACGGACGCCTGCACGCCCTCAACTAGACGCCTCTGTCTTCCTCACCCTCCTAATCCTTCTCGTGCACTTGTTCCCCGTCGCTGATGGCTGGCGGTTTGGTCTGAATCGACCTCAGCCCTCTTTTCCATTATCATCCCCAATACGGCACCGCGGAGATCTCCTCGCCGCTGCAGCCGCCTCCACCTCAAGCAGCAGCGGCGGTGGTGGCGCGACGGCCACGGTTCCTAAAGGAGAAGGGGGGGGAGCAGATTCAGCAGGAGTTGTGTCGGTCCAGCAGGTGTTCGTCTGCACGAATCGATGGTGTATGCAACGAGGGGCCGGGGCGACGATGGGCAGCTTCATCGGCCTAACGCCCTATGGGAGTAAGATGCGGGTACAGGGTGTTGATTGCTTAGGAAGATGTAACAAAGGGCCAAATATACGACTGTTGAAGTCGAATGGCACCTTTGAAGAGCTGAGCTATATTGACTCGGTTGAAAAGGTGAGGGAGGGACGGAGGATGGGAGGGAGGGACGAAACGGGTAGAGCATGTTTGGGACTGTGGATGAAATAAAGGAGGCAGCGTGGATGAATAGGAGTGCATTCTCCACTTTTTCCGGCGGTGGCCATTGCTCATTGTCTCACACCTCCCTTCCTCCCATCCCACAATGCACCCCCCCCTCCCTATCACACTCTCACAGGTCTACGACGTCTTCACCTCCCAACTCGGGATCAGCATCAACCAATCCTCCGCTGACTGCCTGAAGCTCAATTTCCAAGGCAATGCCCACCTGGACAAAAACGAGGTCGATCAGGCTATCGGATGCTACGACAAGGCCATCCCCCTCTCTCACAAAGGGCAAGAAGGCGTGTTACGTGTCATGCGTTCGACCGCCTACCTTCAAAGAGCTTACACCCACTTTATGCAATTCCGGGAGCTCGTCGACCAGATAGCACAGCCCCTGCCCGATCGGGCGGTGTTTGGGTTCTTGGAGAGCGTGCACGCCTCTTCCCCTTTTCTAGTTGTCCCTATTTTATCGCGCCTTACCCAGGCGTACGAGGCACGGGGGAGGTTATACCGTTTGACCAAGTTCCAGTTTTCGCTGTTTGAGTTCGCGGTGCATAAGGCTTGTCATGATGCGTTGACTGCGACGCACATATTACCCAATTTTACCAAGAGTTGGATCAGAGCAGGTAAGGGCTTTCTGGGTGGTGGGTCTAGATATCTTGTCGCTTGCTCCAATTCGGCATGCTTCTATCCCTTATTCCCCACCGTCTCACTCATACATTCTTCCTTCCTTCCTCCTTCTTTCCTTCCCTATTTTCCCTCCTTGTCCTCCCTCAGGCCATGGTTTGCGTTTCCTCCGTCGATTCAAAGACGCCATTGCCTGCTACCAGGTGGTTGTCAAGATCGATCCTTCCACCGCGAAGGATCTAGAACAAGAAATTGAATTGTTGGAGAAGGTGCAGCGGTATGTGGCGAATGCACGCGAGCAGGGAGTTTCGGAGGAGAGCCTGGTGATAACGCTGGATGCTTTAGGTGTGTTTGCGTGCTCGTAGTTGACAAAAATAAACGGGACTACGAACCTTCTCCGTTTCCTGGGCTAGGCGCGCGCGTCTCAACTTGAGAGAAAAAGTTTGAAAGGGAATGAAGAAGAGTGATTGTAGATACATGAAGCAAAAGAGAAAGGAAAGTGTGGCATTTGCAGGCTGTCGTAGGGCTTGCCCGGCAAGGCAGAGGGACTTTGCTACCCGGACTTGCGCGCAGACACGGACATACGAAAGACGGAGAGGATGTGTAGTAGTAGTAGGATGGGGGTGGGTAAAAAAAGACAAGCAAGGCAAGCAGTTGGAAGGGAGGGCGGTGAATCTATATATCCAAGTGGTAGAGTCGAATGATCTCAGCCGCTCGCGTGTACCTTTCCATAACAGTTTAAAAAAAAAAAAAAAA
>AFGM01000323.1:5136-18393 GCA_004335455.1 Nannochloropsis oculata CCMP525
AATCGTATGGTGACGCAAGACATTACTGGGGTGGAATTCTGGGCTATCAACACTGATGCGCAGGCCTTGGCGAAGTCCAAGGTGCCTTTCAAGCTCAACATCGGCAATCACGTCACCCGTGGGCTAGGCGCCGGGGGCAAGCCTATTGTGGGACGACAAGCGGCGGAGGAATCAAGGGAGGCGATCGCTGAGGCAGTGGCGGGGGCAGATTTAGTTTTTGTCACTGCGGGGATGGGAGGAGGGACGGGCTCGGGTGCTGCGCCGGTGGTGGCGGAAGTTGCAAAGGACCTGGGTATTTTGACGGTGGGTGTAGTAACGCGTCCTTTTGGCTTCGAAGGGCGCCAGAGGATGGCCCAGGCTAAGTCGGCGATTCAGGAGATGCAGAGTAAGGTGGATACGTTGATCACGGTTAGCAATGATAGGTTGCTGCAAATAGTGCCTGACAACTTCCCGTTGACCGACGCGTTTTTGGTGGCGGACGAGGCATTGAGGGATGGCGTGGTGGGGATTTCGGATATAATCGTGAAGCCGGGTCTGATCAATGTTGACTTCGCGGATGTCCGCGCGGTGATGCAGAATGCGGGGACGGCGTTAATGGGAACGGGATGGGGGAAAGGGAAGACGAGGGCGCAGGATGCGGCGGTGAGTGCGATCAAAAGTCCTTTGCTTGACTTTCCGATTAAGAAGGCGAAAGGTATCGTGTTCAATGTGTGTGGTGGCACGGATTTGACCCTGGGGGAGATCAATGCAGCGGCGCAGGTGATATATGAGAATGTGGCGGACGATGCCAACATCATCTTTGGTGCTGTAGTAGACGAGAAACTCAAGGACCAAGTTTCGATTACTGTTCTTGCTACTGGTTTCTCCCTCAACCCCAACGGCGACGGCGACAACCTCGACGACCTTCTTACCACCCTCGACCAACAGCTCTCTGCTCCCGGCCGCCCCAATCGTGTGCCGCCTCCCTCACAGCAGCCGCTGCAGCAGCAGCAACAACCGGCTTACTCCACGCCTCCTTCCCCTGTCTCCCAGCAGCCTCCTCCCATGTATGACGAATCGGGATTTGAGGGAGCGGGGGCGCCGGGGGCCAAGGGCGGGAAGGAAGGAGGAAAGGGAGGTGTCGGTCGCTTTTTCAAGCTGTTTCGGAGATCGTAGATAGTGAGTAATGTTTGTCAATTGATTGGTTGATTTATGAAAATGAGGGATGAGGGGTGAGGGGACCGAGTGAAGGAGGGAGGGCATTTAAGCTGCCAATAGGGAAGTGAAAAGTGTTAAGCGGCAGCAGCTTTCGCCAGATCACTTGAAGCTAGGTGGAAGAAGGGAGGCGCGTATCTGTGGCGTTTAAAGAGAATTGTGTGAGAAGGGGAATAAAAATAGGAATGGGCTGAACGGACGATTATAAAAGAGGACGGGAAGCCGTCAGGAGGTGTCGTTGCGAATCAGCCAACAAGACAGTATAAGAAAAAGTAGAGAGTAAGGGAGGGTAGAAAGGAGGAAATGGAGGGGGGAAAGGAGGGACGGAACCAGAGTACCTTCCTTTGTTATTCTCTCCCTCTTTCTGTTTTTGTTTCGTTTTGTGCACTGTAGATAGATTTAGTCATTTCCCCCGTTCTAAGCCTTCAAAGCCTGGAACCACTCCTATTCCCTCTTAACCACACACAAGGCAACAGTAAGCATCTACCCTGAGAGGGGGGGAGACAGGAAGAGGGACTCTCATCGATAGCACCGACGGCAGCTCTCGGTTTGTCCTCCAATGTGTCTTGTTTGTGTCTCATACAACGGCAGTAGGCTGATCGTCCTCACGAGTGTTGGTTGCTTTGAGATGCTTTCTCTTTTAAGTGATGTTTTGTAGGCAGGGAAGGCCAGCGTATGGAGGGACGGTGTTACAGGGGATGAGGAAGATGAAGGAGAAAGAAAAAGTTAAGTTTTAAAAAGAATAATAATGAGAAAGAAAGGCAGGTTTTCGTGCACGTCTTTTCAAGCCATTCTTCCCTTCTGCTTAACTCTTGCCATCGTGGCCGACCTAGTCCTTATCTTTAACCGCCCCCCAACTCCTCTCGATCACCTTTTCCCCCTCTTCCCATACAAGCAACCTTCACTCCACCCCTCCTTCCCTCCTAGCACTCCCCTATCCATCCTGATACTGATGCCTGGGAGTGTAGGCCCCCTCATGCCTAGGGGTCTGTCCTCCACCACCATACAACGCTGGAGTCGCCGCCCCCGCATACGCAGGCGTCTGTCCTCCCCCCGAGTGCAGAGCCGGGGTATGGGCCCCATGCATGGGAGTGGCCGCTCCGTACATGGGCGTCATTCCCCCGTGCATTGGCGTCCTCCCATACGTCCAGGCAGGAGTCGTCCCGGTGCCCATCGAATACGCATCCGCTCCAGCCCTTCCTGCACCGGCACCTCCCGTTCCCATGGTCGGCACGTCCTCCGCTACTGATTCTCGACCCACTCGAACGGTCTTCGGCTTGGTACCACTCTCGATATCGACTAACACCACGTTCTCCTTCACACTCCTCACCTTGCCTGTCTGCCCCTTGAACTCACTCTTCCCCTTAATCCTCACCATTCTACCCACCAACGGGTCCTGCCCCCCCCTTCCACCCCTTCCTCTCCCCATCATCCCGCCTCCTTCCCGCCCACCCCCTGCTCCAGGACGTCCACCGAACCCTCCCTGCTGCTGATGATGATGTTGCTCCATCCCCCCATACACAACCCCCCCCCCGGTGTGCATGGCATTAAACGTTACGGCCGCGTTCCTCCGCACCAGATTCTGCAGTGTCACCGCACGTGTCCGCACCACAAACAACCCGCTGTTCCTGGGCTCTTGTTTCGTGAACACCCACAACGTCGACCCCAGTATATGCTTAATCGTGCCCCGCTTTTGGAAATGGTCGCCACGGTCTGTCACCGCCACCTGGTCCTCTACCTGCATGCGGTTATTCATACTGTCGTAAGCCACCGCCTGCTGACTCCTCCGATTCCGATTCCCCTGCAACTCCCCCAACGGCACCGACTGCAGAACGCCCGATGAATCCAGCACCTTCACGCTCTCCCTCCCCACCCACACAATCACCCCGAAGCGCTGGTAGCCATAACACACCATATCGTGCAGCGCGTACCCGGACAGACTGCTCAAGCCGGTCGCCACCTCCGCACTCTCCTTCACCTGCCCCAGCCTCACCCTCACCTCCTTGTTCTCCCCGTCTGTTAATATACTCACCACCGGCTCGGAGGCCTGCTGCCCGTTCTCGTCCACCACCAACAGGGCCTGGACCATGCCCGTCTCCCCCGCAAACATCCCATCCACCACCTTGACGTGCTGTCCCACCTCCACGTGATTCGCCAACTGTGATGCCTGTAGCTCTATCTTGGTCGGCAACCCCAAGTTGGAATTTACAGGGCGCACAGATACAGTCCCTGTGGTGGGGTCGGAGCCCAGGACACGACAAACGAGGTTTCGCAATTCCCCAGCTATCACCTTCACTGCATCCCCCGACTCGAAGACACGGAGTATCTTCCGCCGTTGTTCCTGGGTTTCCTCCGCCTCGCGCTGCGCGGCCTCAAGCCTCTCTTCGTGCCCTCGGCCGTCGTCCTCAGCCAAGGCGCCCAGGCCGAATTTGGTGACTTCCTCCACGGTGGCGTTCACGTTCTCCGTCTGCAGCGATTCAGGCTTCACCTCCTTCACTAAATACCCATTCATGTAATGCAAATTACACGCCACGTCACAAGGCATGTTCAATCCTGGGTGCTTTCCCCTATGCAAAGCCACCTCGTGTTCCCTCGCCTCGGAAGCTGAGAAGAATTTGGGGGCCGGGCGAGAAGCCGCTGAGACAACGTATATATTCCCCGCCCTGGGGTTGCGGGCCATGTCCTCGTAATTGATGCGAGGGACCAACTCAATAACCACTTTGGATCCGCCTTCCAGGATGGCGATAACACGGGCAAGGTCCCCCTTGTACAGGCCTCGCTTGAACCGCACCCATTGACCGTTTTTCAGGGGTTTCGGCGCGACTTTCTCTGAGACCGCCAGGGAGGTGGCCATGTATCGATACTCTACCACCTCCAACCGCTGTGATAGGATAAAGCGAGAATTTGCCCGCACTGCTGCCGAGGCATCCGCTTCATTCCTTGCTTCAACCAAAACATGTCCTTTGGTCCCGGCAAAAATCGCGGCTGTTATCCCCACCCTCTGCTTCTTCGCCGTCATCCGCCTCGCCATATCAATAATGCTCATCACCATCGGCATTTCCTGGTTTTTCTTCACCTTAACCCGCCACATGCATGTATCAACACCCGGAGTCGGCAACAACGACTGCTTTGTCACCCCCTTCTGCCTCGCCCCCGCATCCTCATAAAACTCCTGCGTCCGGTGCGCGCTCGTCCGCGCCATCGCCCGAAAACGCTCCTCGATCTGATGATCAGAATCCCTTGCCAGCATATCCTCGAAATTAGTCCGTGTCCGGGGCTTGTACAGATTCTCCTGCCGCAGCTTCTCCGCCTCCCGTTCCGTCAGCTCATCTCCGGACTCCATGTCCTCCTCCTCCTCGTCCTCATCCCCCCCCACCGCTGCCTCCTGGTCCAAAAACCGGCTGCGTCCATCGCGGCGCCGTGATTTCTTCACCGTCTGTCCGCGGGAAGCCGATTGGGTAGCCTGCTTCCGCTTGCGGCCGCCCTTCCGTAGCCGAGAGTCTGCTTCACTATCGTTGCTGTCGTTGTCGCTTCCCTCATCCTCATCATCATCATCATCCTCATCATCCTCATCGGCTTGAGCCCGAACCTTGCTGCGTCGCGGTGCCTCTCCGTCGTCTTCATCGACATCGTCATCATCATCATCGTCGTCGTCGTCGTCGTGGTCGTTGGCCGTCCTGCTGGCGGCAGGCTTCCTGGTCTCGGTAGCCTCCTCCCCCTCCTCCACCTCGCCGTCTTCCTCGTCATCTGGCTTGAGCCGCTCTGTGCGCTTCTTCTGCACCACCACCTCCTCGTCCGAAGAAGAGTCAGCCATGATAGGCTGCTGTTGTTTGTGTGAGTGTGTTGTGTGGAGATATGGACAAGAGTGAGCATGTGATCATGCATGTTGATGGAGCAGAAGTTCTGCTTCGCACGGTTCAAACGGCGTCCTACACGGCCGCAACCCCTTGCGCCGGCATCCAAGCCTCTACCTGAACTAGCGTAGGGTGAATGGGTGATGTGTGACCATACATGGAGGGATTTTAACGTGGTTTATGGGCTGCCCGTAGCCTCCTGTCTTTCTTCTTCACACACACATCCGGGGACCCTTCACCATATCGCAGGACCTCAGTATTCGCTCCTGTACCTACATCGACAATTCTTAAGAGGGTGGACGAGCATGCCTTTGTTTCCTTCCTCCAACGCTAACCATGCAGTGTTCCATGGCTCTCTTGTGCTTGTCCGCTCCAAAGAAAGCCATGCATTGGGGAGTTTCTTATCTTTCGTGGACGTTTGGCCACTGTACGCCCCCATCTGTCATTATTTTTAGAGCCTCGCGAAACCGGACCAAAACTACGAAAAATGGCAAGAAAAAAACAAGCGACGTATGATTACATGTACAGGTTTTTTTCCTTGCCATATCTTAGCCTTACAATCTGCGCTTTCACTCTTTCCCCTTCTGCCCCAACCTCACTCACCAAACTCTCTGGACTCACTCATACATTGACGCCAATCAACAAACAGTTCTTGTTTTCTCCCTCCCGTACCTTTTCATTCTCATCTTCTCCTCAGAAGTAGAGGATTTGTGGCATCTCCATCTCGTGGGCCCGCACAAAGTCACCCAGCTCAAGGAAAGTCCGCGGCCCCAATGATAGGCGGGCGTGCTTGTCCTTCTGCGGTGTCAAGGGATGGTAGGAGAGGTGAGTGGATGATTAAAACAGAGGTAGGAAGAACATAAACGTGATGCATACCTGCAACCAGAACTCTGCCTCCAAGACATAGAGCACTGCCTCCTTCTCCTGATTGTATGTTTGGTGCACGAAGAAAAAGACGTAAGCAAACAAAGACATCGTCTTTCCTTAAACCTTCCTTACTTCCTTCCCCCCCCCCTTGGTGCACATACCCAGATCGATGCGCATGTTCCCCCAACTTGCACGCGCAACATGGCAAGTTCGTCCTTGTCAACAGGGTCTCCGTCGTTCTCGCAGATTGTCCTTATCACCTCCTTGAAATAAGCTTTTTCCCTGTGGGAATAGGTACGGTTGGTGCGCATGGAGGGATTTGATGAAAGCTAAAACGAAGAGTGAAAAAGCGTGGAAGGGATTCTGCGAGAGACCACGCAAACATTTATAAGTGAAAAACAGCGACAGAATGTCGTTCTCCATGCCCTTCCTCAAAACGTACCAGTCTTTCATCTTTGAGGCATGCAGCTTGGCCACCTCGTCACTCAACTATCAAATCAAGAACATGGAGCAGGATGGTGAGGATGATATAATGATACGCATACTGTGGAAATATACAGACCCCTTCACTTCCCCCCTTCCCTCTGATCCCTCTCTCCCTGCCTCCCCCACGCACAATATTGACGATGGCATAAATCTCGGTGCCGTTCTGGAGCATGCCCTTGATTTGTAAGTTGCAATTATGCAAGTCCTTATTCAACTCGGATAGGCACGATTTGATCTCTGATGTGTATTGGGGGTAGAGAGGTTTTTTTGTGAGGACCCCGGGAAGGAGCAGGGAAAGTGAAGGTATCTATGCAAAGCGCCCTCTCTCCTCACACTCACCTATATTACCGCGCAAGTTCAGCGTCTCTGACAACATGGCAAATGCATCTTCCACCTCTTTCTGATTCATGACCTTGCGGCTCTGGTGAGGTTGCGGACGGTGGGCGCATTGGTGAGATACATAAATTCCTTTTCGCTGCAGGAGAAAATGAGAGATGGCAAGGGTGTGCTTACCATGAGAAGCTGCAGGAAGGCTTGGCGCGCCTCCATGGACGACGCGGTGCCGTTACGGGCCATGGCTCCTTTTAGCCTGCGTTTGGGGTGCGCGAGTGGCGTGTAGTGGGATCGTTTTGAGTCGTGGGAGAAGAGAGAAGCGAAGAAGGGGGGCATGCGGATGACGCTACATGCACCCCGTGCTCCTTTGGGATGTACTGGCCTCCGGCAAGATTTGGAGGATAGTGTCGTATATCTGCTGTGGATGTGTAAGAGTGATTGTGTGTTAATGGCTTATGTGAAGTGCTTGTCCCGCGGAAGAAGCTCGCCCTTTCTTGGCTTGAAGCGTTCATGCATTTAAGTGGGCGTCGCTCGCAGCCATGTGTTGTCCTTTATGATTAGCCAACCACCGGACTATCACCACTACCACCACCACAGGTACAAGGAGGACGAGTGCATGCAAAAGAGTCTGCCGACTCGGGGATTCCAGACGCTTTGAGTCTCTTGTCGCCTCGACCGAAACCCACACGCCAAGCATCATCGCCAACGCCGGTCGCACGCCTCAATACTCTGAGCTGAGTGCTACTAGTCCATGACCACACGCCGGCAGGTATCGACGGGATTGGCTTCAGACATCACCTTGGTCAGCGGTTCCTTTAACAATGTCGGCGGCGGCCGCGTTGCGGGCAGAGGGGCCCTTCCCACCGGACGTTCTCGTAGAGGTGAAGAGCAACCCGGGCAATAAGTAAGTCTTGTCGTATGCGCATACTTGAGGCCGAGTCTGTGTATCTGTGTCTTCGAGCGACTCTGAAGAGCATTCTTCGTTTGATATGTATGTTTGTATTATTGTCGTCCCCGTTCATCCGGTTGCAAGTACGGCGCTCGCATGTGTTCCCATCTCCGCCACCTTACACATCGCAACATCCTGGATCCAGCAGACCATTTTTCCGGCATGCACCAGCTTTCCAAATGTTGTTAAACATACTGAGCATCATGATCATTCAACTCTCCCTTCTTTTCTGTCTCGACCCAACTCCTTCCTCTCCCAACAGCCAATGCTGCGACTGCGGCTCCTTCGACACCGAATGGGCTAGCGTCACTTACGGCGTTTTAATCTGCCTACGCTGTTCGGGTTTTCATCGTTCTCTTGGGGTCAGCATAAGCTTTGTTCGTTCACTCTCGCTTGACTCGTGGACACCGAGACAAGTGTACGCGATGCGGCTCGGTTCAAATTTTCAAATGCAAGAGTTCTTTCGCCGGCAACGGATCAGCAACACGGACATTCGGATTAGGTATCAAAGCAAGGCGGCGACCGTGTATAGGAGTACCCTGTCGGAAGCAGTCGAGAAAGGGTGGGAGGCCGACTGGGAAAAGCGCAAGGCGAGGAAAGCAGCGGGAGGAGGGGGAGGGAGCAGTAGCAGCACGAGGCGACAGCGATTGAAATCGTCGTCGTTGGTCTCACCGCCGAGAAGGCATTCATCCTTTTCTGGGCTAGGGGCGAGTAATGGTGCTGGAGGAGGAGGAGGAGGAGGAACAGGAGGAGGAGAAAGAGGAGGAGGTGGAAGCGGGGAAGAAGGAAGAAGAAGTGAAAGCAGTGGTCGCCATCACCACCACCATCAGCAGAGCAGCAGCAATACCAAGCAAGAACTTCCACCACCACCGCCATCACCATCTGCAGCAGCAGAAGAAGAAAAAGAAGAGTTCGTTGAAGTAACAGTGGAGGGCGAGGAATCCATCGGCATCTCGATCCAGAAAGATCTTCCTACGGGGCATGCCCGTGTATATCGCGTTGCCCTCTCGGGTCCCGCCTACCGTGCTGGTGTGCAAACAGGTGACACATTGATGGGGCTTGGACATCGGCGACTTGAGGAATATGATGACCTCATGGCTCTTTTACCGAATATGGGCCGGCCGTTGAGGCTTGTCTTCCGACGAGGACGAAAAGGAGGAGAAGGAGGAGGACGAAGACGAGTGACGGACGGGGGGAGGGGACAGGATGGCTGTTTAATTCCTGCCCCCAGCCAGTTAAGAAATGCAATGTCTGATTTTGGGAGGCATCCTACCCATAGCACTGCCAACAGCAGCATCACCAGGGAGAGGAGTAGTAACAGGGAGCCGTCGGCTGCTGAGATTCAGCAGCAGCAGCGGCAACAGCAGCAGCAGCAGCAAAGGGGGGGGGGGAATGAGGTTGGTTTGAGGTATGCACCTTTGCCGCTGCCAAGGAGGAGGCGAGCGAGTAGTGCAAGCGTGCTGATAAGTCGAAGTAGAAGTAGTAGCAGCAGCAGCAGTAGCAGCAGTAGCAGGAGAAGGTCCAGGCAGGTGACTGTTCAGGCTAGTGTGAGTGGAAGCAGCACCAGTAGTAGAAGCAGCAGTAGCACTTGCAGCAGTAGCAGCAGCAGTTGTAGTAGGGATAGTGGAGATGACTTGTCGCTTTCTGAAGAGGAGAACGAAGAAGGGTTGGCAAGAGGGAAGGAGAGAAGGAAGGAGAGAAGGAAGGAGAAAGGGAAGGAGAGAAGGAAGGAGAAAGGAAAGGAGGGAAGCGACAGCACCGATCTATACGAAGACCGATTCAGAAGCCTCACATGTGGAGAAGAAGAAGCAGCGATAGCATTATCCGCAGCAACAACAACGGTAGCAGCAGCGGCAGCACCAGCATCGTCGGTGGAGAGTGGGAATGACGGCCGGAATCTCAATCGCGCGATGCAAAGCACAACGCGCAGTACCAGCAGCACCACCAGTAGCAGCAACAGCATCTTCACCAGAAGCAGTGTTTCGTCTGAAAGGACCGGTGGAGTCCACATGTCGAAGGGAGGACGGGAAGAAGGGGTAGTGGGAAATGAAGAACAGAAAAAGAAGGAAGCAGCTCAAGAGCCAGGGAGGGCACAAGAGAAAGCAGTCGCTGCTGAGCCTGTCGAAGGGATGGTCAACAAGGAGGAAAAGGAGGGGGAAGAGGACGGAGGGAGTAGAGCATCGCTATCACTACGGCCATCAGCTTCCTTTATGCTGCCTGTCGAAAGACTGGCGGTGTTGTGTGTCGAGGGTCAAGAGGAGGAAGGAGATGGGAAGGAGGGAGGAAGAGGGCGTGAAGGAGGAGAGGCCACCAGCAGCACAGCAACAGCTTCATCGCGCACGCCGGTGGACAAGAGGGAGGGGGGAGATGCGACGTCAGCAGCAGTAGCAGTAGTAGCAGCAGCAGCGGTGGAGGTAGCTACACAATCCACAAAACAGGACGACGAAGAGACGCGAGAGGAGGGTGTCGTCGAAGTGCCAACACCTGGACTTGTATCGGAAACACTGTCAGTACCACAGCCAATGGAATCTGCAACAGAGCCTTGGTCGTCCTCTTCCTCCCTTCCCCCCCCTCCTCCTCCTCCCCCTTCTCCTCCTCTTCCTCCTTCTCCTTCTTTTCCTCCTCCTCCTCCTCCCCAAGCACTAGCAAAAGGTGGACGAGTTTTCGTCCGCCCCGAGGGGGGGGTCGGTCGATGGCGTTCTGCGATCATTATTCGGTTTCACAAGACCCGGAGTCCCGTGAACGGGAAGCATTTGTTAAAAGTGCGATATAGAGACGGTACCTTGGAAGAGTATGTGGACAACGATGATATCGCGCTCACCCGGGGGGGTGCATCTGGAGTTGCGGTGACAGCAGGAGGAGGAGGAGGAGCAGCAGCAGCAGAGGTGGGAGAGACTATGACACCCTCTCATTCCTCTTCCTTCGTCGCTTTATCGTCCGATTCCTCGTCGTCCTCCCCTCCACTTTCCCACCGCCACCATCAGCAGCCGCAACAACAACAGCAGCATCCTCCATCTCCACGCAAAGGTGCCTTTGAAGGCCCTTCTTCCTCCCATGCCTCCCCCTCCTCCTCCTTTCACCCTGCTTTCTCCCCTCGAGACCGACAACAAGAACTCGCCCGCAAATACTCCGCAGCTGTCGACCGCCCCTCCTTCCCCTCCTCTTCTTCCTCCCCCCCTCCTTCCTCCCCGCCCTGGCCTGCCACCGGCCCTCGTTCCTCCTCCCAACCCCTCCATCACCCACAACAACAACATCATCATCATCAACAACAACAACAACAGCAGCATCAAGCACCACGTGAATACACTGTTGTGTTTCAAGAAGGCCCTCTGGGATTCACTTTGAGCAAGGTTGAGGGAGGGAGGGCGATCGTTACTAACGTCGCACCGGCAGGACAAGCGGTGTTGAGAGGAGTGAGGTTGGGAGATGCAGTGGTAAGCTTGGACCACCAGCAATTAACTTTGTATGATTCAATCATGGCGAGGTTCCCCTTTTTACCCCGACCATTGGTGGTAGGTTTCAAGAAGAAGATGGAGGGGTTAGGGAATGAGGGAGCGAGGAAGGGAGGGAGGGAAGGAGGGTTTATGGAGGGAGGGAAGGCGGTGGCGGTGGGGGTGGGATCGGTGGAGGGCGGGAAGGCCTTCGCGGGGGGGTTTGGGAAGTCAATGCGGGTTTTACAGAGAGGCACGAACGCTATCCTTGCGAGCAGCAGTAGCAGTGGCAGCAGCAGCAGTAGCAGTCGTCCAGTGGGAGGAGGCTGCGGGTTGACGACCAAGATATGTTTGCGAGACCAGCCGGGGACAGGGGAGTTCGATACATTTTTTGCTGAGGGCCCACTCGGGATGCGCTTGGAGGAAATGGCCGTGACCTCAAGGGAGGGAGGACTGAGGTATGTATGTCAAGTGCTGCAGGTGACGCCAGGGGGGGCCGCGGAGAAAGAAGGGGTGATGGATGGGTGTGTGGTGGTGGGTGTGAATGGGGAGAGGTTCATATCGCATGCACACACGGTGGCGACGCTGAGGCATGGAAAGAGGCCGGTGGTGGTCCGGTTTAGAATGCACCGGTGATGGAGGAGGAAGGGAAGGAGGAAGGGGGATGCGGGGGGGAAGAAGAAAAGAAGAATAGACAATTTATATAGGTACACAATCAATTAAACATTAATTTTAATAAAGATTAAAACCAAGAGAAGCACACCCGCACAATCTAATTTTGTTATATTTCTTTTTGGGATTGCTTTGCTCTGCGATCTCTGCCGTTCTCTATACTATGTTGTGAGGGCATCCGCGCTGCTTGTACCTTCTCTTAAGGCCTTTCGTACAAATTTTACCACCGCCGCCTTGTCCTCTCTTTCTAAATTGTATCTCGCTTCGTCGCCTCTTCTTTTTCCGTTGCGTAAGATAATCCCAGGGGCTGTCCATGCTTTCTTGTGCTGGCCTCTCGCCCCATTGGCTACTCTCGTTTCGCTCCCCCTCGTCGTCCTCCTCCTTCTCTATGTATGCGTATTTTCAAATTACAATAATTATTTTTCAGCAAAAAAAAAACTCGGAGTGTTGCAACACACCTATCCTCTCCTCTGATCTCTCGCTCTCTCCAATTCACTCACGCAATGGACACATTATTTTACTCAAGCGTCTTAAACTATTTCCAAACCCTTCGAAGCAAGTCCATCTCGTCATTTCTGTTCCATCCTTCGTCAGGTAATCACCTGCATGCGCACACTGCGAATCACTACACACTTTTTGGACAGCCACTCCTTCCCTCCTTCCTCCTTACTCCTTCTACACCCCAAAGTCTCCAAATTTACTCTCCTCCTCAAACCCAAACCTCTGCCTCGCCTTCCTACTCTTCGCCTCCTGCAACTGCTGCAGTTTTTCCCGTTGCTCCTGCTGCGCGGCCTCCAACTTCGCGATCGCCTTGTCAAAATCATCCATCTCGGCCCCTTTCGCCCACTTCTCTCCCTCTACCTCCTTCTCGTCGTCCTCCTCCTCCTCATTGTCGCTAGACCAATCAATATCGCCCCTTTCTTCGTCCCAATTCCGGAAGAACTTTTCGTATTGCTCATGGAAGTTTCGGGCAAAAATCGCAATGGGTAGTGTCAAGACAACCAATGACATGTAGTCCATCATCACATCCAACACTTCACCGATAGTCGTTTTGGGAACCAGCATCACGATAGACGGCATGGGCGTTGTGTCACTAATGACGTACCACATACTCATAAAAATGTTGGCATGCGCTGGTTCCACCAACCCCTGTCCATCCCGTCCTCGAGTCAAAAACGCGCCATTAGGGAATTCGGGCGTCACCCTGAACGTGCCATGCTCTGCAAAGAATATGGCTGTCCCAAACATCATAGCCAAGCACAGCATCGCCACCAACGCCAATGCGATCGCAGGCAGAGACGCCTTCAAGGTGGAGAAGAACAACGGAGCGCCCTCCGCATAGTCTCCCAACCTCAAGAACTTAAAGAGCACACCCATTTCGAAGAGACGCATAAAGTGCGGACTGTCCCCCTGCGAAAATACACCTTTCGTGGATGCAGTCGCTGCTGAGCCTGTCGAAGGGATGGTCAAC
>AFGM01000351.1:0-12365 GCA_004335455.1 Nannochloropsis oculata CCMP525
GTAAAATACAACTTTGTATGTACTGGCAGGCTAATAAAGAAAAAGTTTTTATCTATTATATGTATAACATGAGATTAACGTAGGCACCAAGAAGTGCGGCGGGGATAGATTAATGGTAGATTATCTGCCTTCCAAGCAGAGGATATGAGTTCGATTCTCATTACCCGCATTATAAGTTATTATTTTTTATTTTATAAATATTTATAAAAAAAAACATCTAAAATGATGTAAACTGGTAAAATATAAAGAGCAGATCAATTATTTATCTAAATAACATTAAATATTTTTAATTCAATACCTTGGCATAAATACTTCTTTATGCATTCTTAGCTCAGTTGGATAGAGCAGTAGCCTTCTAAGCTAACGGTGACAGGTTCGATTCCTGTAGAATGTACAGAAACAATGACATTTTAGTTATTCAAAAGTGTAAGGCATTGAAGGGCTACCTTGATTTCAAGATATATGTGGACGTGTAGTATCACGAAATGAGTAAAGAAAATTTTTTTTGACTTTTCTCTTTCCAGAAAGAAAACTTGTTCGTAGGAACTGTTTTTACTTTTAAAAGTAAGAATAAAATAAGATGAACTGAAACATCTAAGTAATCTTTTGGAGAAATCAACCGAGATATTGTTAGTAATGGCGAGTGAACGCAATTTAGATTTGTCTAAAAATAATTAAGTATTGAACTATTCATAGAAGGTAAAAATCCTGTAAATAAACTTTTTTATTTTTTGCTAAGTAAAACAAAACCAGCTTATTTTGTTTGAAGAATGGGGTCCCACCCTCAAAATCTAAAGTCTGTCTTGAAAATCGATAGCAAACAAGTACCGTGAGGGAAAGGTGAAAAAGAACTTTCGAGAGTGAAAAGTTTAAAATTCAATGTTTAGTAGCAGTCGGAGCTTTTATAGTGACGGCGTACCTTTTGCATAATGGGTCAGTGAGTTTTTCTTGCAAGCAAGCTTAAATTAAGAAAAGGAGGCGAAAAAAATAATAATATAAGTTTGCGAGAAAAAACCCGAAACTAAGTGATCTAACCATGAACAGGTTGAAAATTTGATGGAAACATTAATTGGAGGACCGAACTCGTGTATGTTGAAGAATACTGGGATGATTTGTGGTTAGGGGTGAAAGGCTAATCAAACTTAGATATAGCTGGTTTTCCGCGAAATCTATTTAAGTAGAGTGTTCATAAAAGAAAAATTGGGGTAGAGCACTCCATAAGCTAGGGGGATTTTCGGATTTTACTGAACTTAAGGAAACTCCGAATACATTTTTATCTTTTTGAGCAAACGGACTATGGGCGCTAAGGTTCATAGTCGAGAGGGAAACAGCCCAGATTGTTAGATAAGGTCCTTAATAAAATTTTAGTTGAGAAGAAGTGTGAAGGTATAGACATTCCCGTAGTAGGCTTGGAAGCAGCCAGCTAGTTAAAAAAGCGTAACAGCTTATGGGTTTAATCTTCATGCGCTTAAAATGTATGGGATTTAAAATTTTAACCGAATCGACAAACTTTAGAAAAGTGGTAGCGGAACGTCTTGGAGTTTGATGAAGGCGATTTGTTAAAATTGCTGGAGAAACCAAGAGTGAGAATACTGACATGAGTAGCGATAAACAATGGTAAACATTGTCGCCGTAAGTCCAAGGTTTCCGACGTGAAGTTAAACTTCGTCGAGAAAAGACGGTCCCTAAGGAAAAGGCGAAAGCCTAGTTCGATGGGTATTAGTTAAGATTCTAAAAAAAGTGACGAAAATATAAGTTAATACAAAAAAATTGATTTTTTTGTGTTTATTATTCTTTTCCAGGAAATAGCTTTTTGCAAAAAACCGTACTGAAAACCGACACAGGTGGACGAGTAGAGTATACTAAGGCGCTTGAAAGAATTATGGTAAAGGAACTCGGCAAAATGACTCTGTAACTTCGGGAGAAGGAGTGACTAAAAAAGGGAAATCTTTTTTAGTTGGCACAGAATCGGGGGTAGCGACTGTTTAGTAAAAACACAGGTCTCTGCTAATTCGTAAGAAGATGTATAGGGACTGACACCTGCCCGGTGCTGCAAGATTAAGGGGAGAGGTTTTGGCTTCAAACTTAAGTCCCAGTAAACGGCGGCTGTAACTCTGACGGTCCAAAGGTAGCGAAATTCCTTGTCGGGTAAGTTCCGACCTGCATGAATGGTGTAACGACTTCCCCGCTGTCTCTACCATAAATTCAGTGAAATTGAAATATCTGTGCAGATGCAGATTACCTACAGCTAGACGGAAAGACCCTATGCACCTTTACTATTTTTATGCACTGTTCAGAAAAAATTTTTGTCTAGTCTAGGTGGGAGCTTTGGCGCTCATGGAAAACCACTCGTAAATTTTTTTTGAACTCATTCTTTATGAAAACAATGTATATTGGGTAGTTTGACTGGGGCGGTGACCTCCTAAAAAGTAACGGAGGTATTTATAAGGTAGGCTCATTAGGTTAACCCCTAAGTAGAGTGTAATGGCATAAGCCTGCTTGACTGTAAGATTGACAAATCAAGCAGAAACGAAAGTTGAACATAGTGATCCGGTGGTTCTGTGTGGAAAGACCATCGCTCAATGGATAAAAGGTACGCTAGGGATAACAGGCTGATGACTCTTAAGAGTCCCTATCGACGGAGTCGTTTGGCACCTCGATGTCGGCTCATCACATCCTGGAGCTGAAGGTGGTTCCAAGGGTTCGGCTGTTCGCCGAGGAAGGTGGTACGTGAGCTGGGTTTAGAACGTCGTGAGACAGTTCGGTCCCTATCTACTGTAGGCGTCAGATAATTGAGAAACTTAGACCTTAGTACGAGAGGACCGGGAAAAGTAAATCAATGGTAGACCGGTTGTCTTATCAAAGGCATGGCCGGAAAGCTACATTTATATTAGATAATTGCTGAAAGCATATAAGCAAGAATCTATTTTCAAGATTAATTTTCTAAAAGAATCGTGAGAGATTATCACGTTAATAGACCTCTGGTAGAAAAACTGTAAAGTTTGGAGCTAAGAGGCACTAATTTTCGATATAAAAAATAACTGTAAATTTTATAATATTTAATTTTTATAGAAGAAGTGACTGAGTGGTTAAAGGTGGCAGACTGTAAATCTGTTGGTTAATCCTACATAGGTTCGAATCCTATCTTCTTCAAACTTTTTGAATGCCTCAGTTTGATAAAATTACATTCTTCAATCAAATTTTCTGGTTTTTGTTAGCTTTTTTAAGCTTTTATTTCATTATTTTGAAAGGTCTTCTACCCGTATTAGCTGCAAGTTTAAAAACTCGTAAAAAAATTATCAATTTTATTTCTGCAGCAGGTAATTCCTCGGGAGAAGCATCGTCAAAAAGAGCCTATTTTAAAAATGTACAAAATTTTTTAAAGACTCATAAAGCTCTTTTTTCCACTTTAACTGCTAAGAAAGCTTCTCTTTCAGTATCTTCAAAAACAAAAATTCTTACTCAAAGTATTTTTTAATTTATACGTCATCAAAATTGAAGATTAATCTGGATGGATGTATTTAAATTTTATCATACTTTATTTTTAAATTTTTTAACTACCTTTTTAAGGGCTTATAGTTCAATTGGTAAGAGCATACCGCTCATAACGGTAATGTTGTAGGTTCAAATCCTACTAAGCCTAAATTAATTTGAGACTGATATTAGTAACTTTCAAGCAGGGTGGAGCAGTTTGGTAGCTTGTCAGGCTCATGCCCTGAAGGTCGTAGGTTCAAATCCTACCTCTGCTAATTTTGGCTGGATAACATAAAGGTAATGTCCAAGATTGCAAATCTTGTAATGACGGTTCAAATCCGTCTTTAGCCTAATAGCAAAAGAAAGGTATACTTAAAAATCATGTTTTTTAATGAAAAGTGCGAAAGTAACTCAACGGTAGAGTGTAACCTTGCCAAGGTTGAAGCCGAGGGTTCGAATCCCTTCTTTCGCTTTCTTTTTAAAGGGATGAATGACCGAGTGGTTGAAGGTGCTAGTCTTGAAAACTAGAGTATTTTTTGATACCGGGGGTTCGAATCCCTCTTCATCCTAAAATAAAACTTTTCAATTTTTAGGAAGGATTAACTCAATTGGTAGAGTGTCTCGCTTACAACGAGAAAGTTAGCGGTTCAAGCCCGTTATTCTTCATATTAAGTTTATTTAAAATATTAACTCAATTTTTAAAAAACGTCCCTTTCGTCTAGGGGTTAGGACATTGCCCTTTCACGGCAACAACACGGGTTCAAATCCCGTAAGGGACATTTTATTTTTAATCTTTAGTAGCTCAGTGGCAGAGCGGATGGCTGTTAACCATTAGGTCGTTGGTTCAATCCCAACCTAAAGAGAAGGAGGATAGTTCAATTGGTAGAATAATGGTCTCCAAAGCCACTGGTTGTGGGTTCAAGTCCCTCTCTTCCTGAATTTGATTAACATTGTTAATATTTTAACTTACGGGATGTGGCGCAGCCTGGTAGCGCGTCTGTTTTGGGAACAGAAAGTCGTGTGTTCAAATCCCACCATCCCGAAAAATTATCAGATTTAATTATGTTGATGACAAGATAGTTCAGTTGGTTAGAACGTCGGAATCATAATCCGAATGCCGGGGGTTCGAACCCCTCTCTCGTCAAAACATAAATTTCAAATAAAACTCGTTGGAAAGGTGGCTGAGTGGCCGAAAGCATTGGTTTGCTAAATCAACATACATTTTACTGTATCATGGGTTCGAATCCCATCCCTTCCTATAATATATTTATACTATAAAGAAATGACAGAATTATTTTGAATTGAAAATTTAACGTTTAGGTAGCTCAGTTGGTAGAGCAAAGGACTGAAAATCCTTGGGTCAACGGTTCGAATCCGTTCCTAGACATTATGATTTTAGAATACAAAGATACTAATTTTGAAAATCCGGTATTAATTTCGTATTTCATACCAAAACCTTTAAAATCACAGAATATATATGAGGCATTTGTTAGGTCACGAAAAAAAAAGGAAGTAGATCTTGAATTTAGAGATACGCTTATATCTAAGACCGAACAACAATTTAACTGTTTAAAAAGATTGGAAAACCGATTTAATATATACGGTAAAAAACTTCCTAATAAGGGTCAAATTTATACTTTTCGTTTTAAATTATTTGACAATACTTCAAAATTGGTAAATTTTGGTGATCGGAAAAAACGTTTAAAAAATGTAAGCTCTTATATTTTTGCTTATAATTCTCGACGTTATATCCTGGAAAATATAACTGAAAATATTAAAAGTAGACTACTTTCTTTAACAAAAGGAGGATTTAAGATTTCTTTTTTTGGTCAGAGAGTAATTTTATTTAACAGCATAAAAAAAGCAGCAAAAAAAAAAACTTCGTACGATATGTGGATTATTTCTAATTTAAAATATATTGGTTTATTAAATTTATATAATCTTCAAAAATGGGAGATTAATATGAAGAAAAACCTTAATGCTATTACAAGAAAGAAATCAATTTTATACTATAAAGATTTTTCTTTAAATTCTTTAATTCTTTTGGATAAAAATATAAATGAAAAAGTGTATTGAGAAAATGAAAAAGAAGCAAAGTTTGTTCTTAAAGTATGAAAGAACAAGAAAAATACTAAAAACTATTGTAATGAATTCAACCCTACCCCATCAATTACGTGAAAAAGCTCAAACCGAATTAAATCAATTACCTCGAGATACTTCAATTGTTAGGCATAAAAATTTATGTATTTTAACAGGGCGAAGTAAATCATTATTTAGTGGATATAAACTGTCTCGTTTGATGCTACAAAAATTGAGTCGTGATGGTATGTTAACCGGATTTAGGAAATCTAGTTAAAAAGTATCGACCAATGTTAACATAATATATTATTTTTAAATAATAGTATATAAATATCAATCTAGGAAGATTATTTTTTTTCAATATAGAAAAATTAACAAAATGTTATTACAAGCCGCAAAATTCGTTGGTGCAGGTTTGGCTACTATTGGTTTAGCAGGAGCAGGTGTTGGAATTGGTACTGTATTTGGTGCTTTAGTACTAGGTACTTCTCGAAACCCTAATCTTAAAGATGAATTGTTTAGAATAGCTATTTTAGGTTTCGCCCTAACTGAAGCTATCGCCCTATTCGCTTTACTAGTAGCTTTCCTAATCTTATTCGCTTTATAAGGAAGAATTCCCTTATTGAGTAAACGTAGAATCAAAATGATAGAGTTCTAAAAATTGATCTATAAATCTACGTGAAAAGGTATAATCAAGCAACTTGATTATGAAGGGAAACATTTTTAGCTAGAAAAGGGGAGGGTTTCTAGCACCCTGGGGGTGTAACTCAATGGTAGAGTGTGTGCTTTGCACGTACAAAGTTGTCGGTTCGATTCCGACCATCTCCAATTATTTATTAATGGTTTATATTTTACGAACGCATTTAAAAAAAAAATATTTAATTCAAGCTTTAAAAGACGTCTATGGTTTAGGGAATTCCCTATGTTTTCGATTGTGTAAAAGTTTAGGTTTTCAAAAATATTTCCTTTTAAAGGAAATTACAGACGAAGATATTTATCATATAGACCAATTATTAGAAAATTCAAAGTTAACAATTAAAAGTGATTTACAAAGAACTATAAAACAGAAAATTGATCACTTAATTGGTATAAGGACTTATGTAGGGATCCGACATGGACAGGGTTTACCTGTTCGTGGTCAACGAACTCATACTAATGCGCGAACCTGTAAAAATCTACGAAAGTTAAAGAGATAATATGTTATTAAAACCTAATCGTACAAAATACAATAAATCTCGACGTGGACATTTATCAGGTCCTGTTTCATCTTTCCGTCCCATTAAAAATGGCCGATTTGCATTAATTGCCCAAGAATCTGTTTTATTAAGTGCTCATCAAATTGAATCTACTCGTCAAGTTATAAATCGATATTTAAAACGGAAAGGTAAAATTTGGATCAGAGCATTTCCAGATTTGCCAGTTACTTCTAAACCAACTGAAGTACGTATGGGTAAAGGTAAAGGAGCTATCAACGAATGGGTTTGCCGTACTAGAAAAGGTAAAGTTCTTTTTGAAGTTGACGGCGCAGCGGATCAACGTATTTTAGAGGCGTTTCAAGCAGCACGAAAAAAGTTGCCTTTGAAAACTCTTATTTTTAGAAATTCTTGGAAACTACCTTTAAAAGTTTAAAAAACCTATTGAGAAAACGAAAAAAAAACATATGTTGTTTTTATCATTAAGCATAGTGCTGATTTTTTCAGCAATTTTAGTTATCAGTGCACAAAACCCTGTACATTCAGTATTTTTTTTAGTTTTAGTTTTTTTAACTTCAGCCTTTTTACTTTTTTTATTAGAAATCGAATTTGTATCGCTACTATTTGTCTTAGTTTATGTAGGAGCTATTGCAGTTTTATTTCTTTTTGTAGTTATGATGCTTGATATAAAAGTAACAAAACAAAAAAAAGATTTTATGATTTACTTACCAATGGGAAGTTTTTTAGGTTTGATTTTTTTTCTTGAGATTTTTTTAACCCTTCAAGAAAATTTTGTCCCTTTCTTACCTTTAGATGGACGTGAGCTTTATACAAATTGGTTAAACTCAATAGACAGTTTAACCAATATTGAAGTGCTAGGTCAACTACTTTATACCTATTACTTTTTTTATTTTTTAATTGCTGGGATTCTTTTGCTTGTTGCAATGGTAGGGGCGATTGTTCTTACTCTTAATTTTACTCAAAAAGCAAAACATCAATTTGTATTTAAGCAGATTTTAAGAGAGAAAAAAAACTCTATTTATTTAATAAAATAAAAACTTTCTTTTCAATGTATTCAAAAATTTTAAAACTCGAAGGTGTATAGCTCAGTTGGTAGAGCACTGGACTTTTAATCCATTGGTCTTGGGTTCAAATCCCAATACACCTATAATTTTTAGATAATTTCTTTTTCTTTTTTTTTATAAGCATGGAACATTACTTAATTCTAAGTACTATTTTATTCTTTATAGGTTTATTCGGTATTGTTTTAAATCGCCGAAATATTTTAATTGTGTTAATGTCAATTGAATTAATGCTTTTAGCAATTAACTTGAACTTCGTAATTTTTTCTAACTCAATTGATGACATTATAGGTCAAGTATTTGCCCTTCTAGTGCTAACTGTTGCAGCAGCAGAATCTGCTATTGGTTTGGCTATTTTAGTAATATATTATCGTTTACGTGGTAATATTTTAATTGAACAGTCTCACTTAATGCGTGGTTAATAATTCTCTTTTGAGATTTTTTACCTCTGTAAAATACACAGCAATTAAGATGCCTACTATTAATCAGTTAATTAAAACCCCGCGCAAACCAAAGGTCTTTCAAAGCAAAACACCAGCTTTAGAAGGTTGTCCACAAAAAAAAGGTGTTTGCTTAAAAGTTTATATTGTAACACCAAAGAAGCCTAATTCAGCTCTTCGTAAAGTAGCTAGAATACGACTTTCTAATAATCGTCGTGTAACCGCCTATATTCCAGGAGAAGGACATAATTTACAACAATATTCTACAGTTTTAATGAGAGGCGGTCGAGTAAAAGATTTGCCGGGTATCAAGTATCATTTAATACGAGGTAAATATGATTTTCTAGGTATAAAAAATCGAAGTGTTTCTAGGTCTAAATATGGAACCAAGAAATCTTCTAGGAGTTAAATTCATTTGATTTTTTCAATTTTAATATTTTATGCTTCTCTTAACCGGAGCCTTAACATCTAAACCTTATGCTTTTACTTCAAGACCATGGGAATTACGTTCTGTTCAATCCATTGACACACTGGATGGAATAGGTAGTAATATTCGAATTGATTTCAAAGAATCAGAAGTTTTGAGAATTTTACCCCGTAAAAATCCTGGAGTTAATGAAAGTTGGATATCGGACAAAATTCGTTTTTTTTATGACGGACTTAAACGTCAAAGATTAACGAGTCCTTTTGTAAAAAAAAATGGAGAATTACGGCCTGTAAAGTGGAAAAAAACAGTTTCCAAACTTTCTTCTCTTTTAAAAGTATATTCTTTTGAATACGGACCTTCTAAAATAGGTCTTTTAGCGAGCTATAATCTGGACCTTGAAACTATGTACGTTTTACGGAATTTTTCACACAACTATGGATTTTCTTTTTTAGGTATCGAAAAAACCTTAAAAATTAACATGGATAATCCTACAAATTATAAATTTCAAAATAGTATTTCTGATTTTGAAAAAACAGATTTTTGCCTTTTTATTGGTACTAATCCAAGATTCGAAGCATCAACATTAAACCTACGTCTTAGAAAAATATTTAGAAAAGGAAATGCATCTTTTGCTTCTATCGGTGGAAATTTTGCTTCGACTTTTCCCATTAATTTCTTAGGTTTGTCACCTAAAACCATGGTTTCAATTGCAGAAGGTAAACATCCTGTTTGTAAATCATTAGCGCAAGCAGAAAACCCGACAATGATTTTAGGATCTAAGCTGTTCGAACGTAATGATGGATTTGTAATTCAGGATCTTCTAAACGAAATAGTATCCTCTTTTTATACAATTTTTGATAAAAAGCTTAATGTAAATTTGCTTCATACGGAATCAAATACCGTAGGTGGCTTTGAATTAGGTGTCAAATCTTTTGTTAAATCGGATTTAGCAAAATGCAAAATTTTGTACACTGTAGGTATTGACAAACCCTCTTTTTTTGACAACAATCTAAAAACTAATTCATCTTCTATTCTTATTATGCAATCTTCACATGGAGACAAAAACACAAATAAAGCAAATTTTGTTTTACCTTCTTATACTTTTGTAGAAAAAACAGGAATTTATTATAATACCGAGGGTCGTCCACAAAAAACGCAGCGTGCTTTAATTGGACCTAATTTATCACGAGAGGATTGGAAAATTTTCCATACACTTTTTTGTTCTTTAGATAAATTATCTACGTTTGAAACCAAATCACAGTTAATAACTGAAATGTCTAAAATTCTTCCTTCTTCGTATTTTGCAAACTCATGGTTTAATACTGATTCTAGTACTAACCAACAAAATTTATTTAAATTTGGGTCCAAAAACCTGGGGAAAATTTATAAGACTTCTTTTAAATTATTTATTGAAGATTTTTATATGACATCTAACCTTTGCCAATCTTCAAAAACCATGGCAAAGGCCTCTGAACTTTTAAGATCGTATAGTAATAATTACAAGTTTTTAACTTGGGCTTCAATAAACAAATAATACTTTTGTAAACAAAAATAAATAAAATATGCTAGATAGTAAAAAAAAAGCTCAATACCTTACAAGAAAATTTGTTAACCTATTAATGGTTGACGGAAAAAAAGAAAAAGCAGAAAAAATTTTTTTAGAGTCTTTAAATTATATTTATAAAAAAGAGAAAAAAGAAGGTATGGCAACATTTTTTCAAGCATTAGAAAATTCGAAACCACTTGTAGAAGTTCGTTCAGTTAGAAGAGGAGGAGCTAATTATCAAGTACCTGTTCCTCTTCAAGAAAAACGGAGTTTATCTTTGGGTATGAAATGGTTAATAGATGCAGCAAGAAAAAAAGGGGGTTCTGCTTCTTTAAATCTATGCATTACTTTGCTTGAAGCCTCAAAAAATCAAGGAGATTGTGTAAAAAAGAGAGAATCGATCCATATGGTTGCTTTGAAAAATCGTAGCTTTACACATTTTCGATGGTTTTAAATTTTTATAGTATAATGAAACTCATTTGGTGGAATTGGTAGACACGACAGACTTAAAATCTGTTTCCATTTGGAGTACCGGTTCAATTCCGGTAATGAGTAAACATAAAGATGAAAATTTTACTTTTCATAGGGTTTTTCTTATTCAATTTTACTTTTATGGATGCACCAAATTTTTGGCAATTGGGTTTTCAGGATCCATCAACACCTATTATGGAAGGAATTATAGACTTCCATAATCATTTGATGGTATTTATAGTACCAGTTACAATTTTTGTATTTTGGTTGCTTTACAGATGTTTAAGTTTTTATAGTTATCAAGGAGATATTCGTAAATCCTTAACTGATTATGATGAGTATTTTACTCATTCAACAGTATTAGAGGTTGTGTGGACAATAATTCCAGCTTTTATTTTAATGCTTATAGCTGTTCCGTCGTTTGCATTACTTTACTCAATGGAAGAGTCTATTCAACCGAGTCTGACTTTAAAAGTTGTTGGTCACCAATGGTATTGGAGCTACGAATACCCAGAAGTTCATCAGATTGAAGAACTTAGTCCTGAATCTTTAAAAGTTAGCGATCTACCTCCTGCTGAAGCGTATTATAAAAAAGTTAATTTAGGGAGTTCAAAACAAATTTATTATAATGCTGCTACAGCAGAGCACTTAGGTTTTGATTCTTATATGATTGCAGAAGAGGATTTAGCCAAAGGTTCTTTGAGATTATTAGAAGTAGATCGACGTGTCGTACTACCAGAAAAAACCCATATTAGAATCTTGGTCACTGCGGCTGATGTTCTACACAGCTGGGCTGTTCCATCTTTTGGAATTAAAGTAGATGCTTGCCCTGGTCGATTGAACCAAACTTCGTTATTTGTAAAACGAAAAGGTGTTTATTTTGGTCAGTGCAGTGAGATTTGTGGTGTCAATCATGGATTTATGCCTATTGTAGTTAAAGTCGTAAGCAAATATGATTTTAAACTATGGCAAGTAGGAAAATTAATGAGCTTTGATGTTTAATTAATTTTCTTATTAATAATTTGTTGACGTTAAATATACGGGGTTTATAGTTGTACTGGCAGGTTAATAAAGAAAAAAAGTTCTCTGTACTTTTTTAATTAACCATATATATTATTTTTTAAAGACATTACTAATTTATCAAAGGATATTACAAATAACTTTTTAATGAAATTCAATGACATATTGATGTAAAATACAACTTTGTATGTACTGGCAGGCTAATAGAGAAAAACTTTTTAATGAAATTCAATGACATATTTTTATTGGTTAAGGAATTCTACAAATCCATCATCATTTGATGCTATTTTAAGGAATAATAGGCTTCCAGAATCATTTGAGGGTATTTATACTACCAGTTACAATTTCAAAGGATATTACAAATAACTTTTTAATGAAATTCAATGACATATTGATGTAAAATACAACTTTGTATGTACTGGCAGGCTAATAGAGAAAAACTTTTTAATGAAATTCAATGACATATTTTTATTGGTTAAGGAATTCTACAAATCCATCATCATTTGATGCTATTTTAAGGAATAATAGGCTTCCAGAATCATTTGAGGGTATTTATACTACCAGTTACAATTTCACTTTCTTTATTGATCAATATTTATGTAAAATACAACTTTGTATGTACTGGCAGGCTAA
>AFGM01000355.1:0-15649 GCA_004335455.1 Nannochloropsis oculata CCMP525
TCCTCAAGGCATGGAGGATGAGCTTGCGTCAATGGGGATTGACTTGACAAGGTTCCATTTGCTTGATTCTTGAGCTGCGCACGAAGAGTGGATATGAAGGAGCCCTGCTTATTGGCTATTTAAGGTTCTTTATCAATTGTCAATTGCGTGAAGGGCCTTCACCGGACTTATAATCATATCCTTGGAGTGAGGAGGTATGAATGGAGGAAGGCCCATTTTGACTGGTCGATAAGGTCATGTCAAAAACTTCGGGACTTTTCTTCTTATTCCCCCCCCCCCATCCCATTTAGAAGGATTGGTAGGCAGTCGCCATCATCCTACAAACCCTTCATAGCAGGAATTCGCTTTGCTCTCGACGATTTCTGCGGAAAAGGCAGCGCTTAGAAGTACACGTACAATTCGTTACACCCGAGATACAACGGGGATAAGTGTTGAGGCTTCTACGGCCATACTAGCATTTTAGTAAGAGGGACCGAACACCTGGTCAACTGCCCCTATCCCCCCCCCGACATCCAGGTACATGACTGCCTATCTAGTAGTAGTAGTAGTGGTAAAAGTAGTAGACAGTGTCCAGGTGAAAAGGAGAAGAATCTTGCCATGTCCTTATAAATTTCCCCGAATCCCGAGCACATGTGTTTGTGAGATAGCCGGTGCGATCGGGCGAACGGCTTCCCAAATAATTTGGCCACTTCGCACCAGATAAACTGTCAAATATTTTGCCCACTTTGCAACAGAAAACCCTGGTCTCACCCTGCTTTCTCGTGACAACATGGAAAGAAATGTTAGATATGGAGCCTGTGATTGACCTTCCCACTCTTGACCAACACACGCTTTCCGAAACGTCAGTTCTCAGAGGAGGGATTGCTTCTGCAACGGTTCATCCCTCCACAGGGCACAAGGCCGCCTCAGTCCTTCGACCACACACCATGGAATGCCATTACTCTCATGGTGTTGTGAACCCCTCCGACTATGGCGCCGTCGACTATACTTCCCTCCAGCAGCAAATGGTGGTGAGTAAGGATGCTAGCGAATCCGTCGGCCATTCCATTTCATATACAACCCCGAGACCCAGAGGTAAATTGCCTATTTTGCCCCACACCCACTCCCGTTCCTGTCCTCCACGCGTCCTTCCCGCAAATACAGTACATTATGGGGCCCGGTCAGCAGGTAGTGGGGTCTTCCCTCGTGTCCGTGCTAGGCATGCCCCCGTCCATGCCCCCCCATGTCTGGCCCTCCGAGACTCACGCCCTCCATCTTGCAGCTGGTAAGTGACACCGCAGGCCGTGTTTGAGGGGAGATGTGGGAGAGGGTAAAAACTGGCTTGTACACACTCTCGACCAGGCCGCCGGATGTTTGCCCCCTCCATATGCCACAGCGCGGTCTCACCACCCCTCCCCTCGTTTCCTGCACAGGAAATTCCCCAAGCATATCCGGGGCCAGTAGACACGCTGAACCAAGCGGCAGCAATGGCCAAGAGATGTTGGAAGTTTTTTTAGGGCCCTTCCCAGTGGTCCGCCTGCGTGGTCTGCCCTTCGAGGCGCAAGTCCGGGACGTCATTCTCTTCTTCCAGGTCAGTAGTGGTGTGGCCCATGCAAAGACTGGTAGGAAATTTACTAGTCCTCATGTCTGCGCATTCACTCAACACACGACAACAGGACATTGGGGTGTTGGATGTGGTGATGATGAACAAGGGCGAATGCATAGTCCTCTTCAACACGGTCATGGACATGCAGCTCGCCTTGGGCAGGGACAGGTAAGGCAGCGCTACAACAAAGGAGAAAGGAGGTAGTAAAGTGGGCCCGTCCACTTATGAATGTCGTCGATTTATTTACTTTTTTCGCAATCTTCCTAACCTACGCTGTAGGCAAAACATGGGAAGGCGATACATCGAGATCTTCATCGCCAAGCGCTTCGACTACTACAACGCCATCGCCCAGAGCTGGGAGGTCGGTCGCCATCGTCGGTAAGCGCCCAGTCACAGGGATTGATGGGGAAATCACCTGCCTCTTACTTGCTCATGTCCTTTTCTTTATACAGGCCGCATCACCACCGCCACCCTGACACCTTCTCTGAACGAATGCCCGGGGGAGAACGAGAACGGGCGCATCAAGAGTACCACGCCGCTCAGCAGCAGCAGCAGCACCACCACCACCAGCATCCCCCCCAGCAGCAGCAACAGCACGCATATGGCCACTACCTCCCCCATCACCTCCTGCAGCAGGCCGTCCAGATGCCGCAACAGCACCAACAGCAACCGAGCAATGTAAACTCCAGCCACAGCCACAGTCACGCCACCCACAACCCACACCACGCCCCCAGCAGTGGCAGCAGCAGCAACAGCAAAAGCAAAAATAACAACAATAAAAACAACCAGAACAATTTCTCGCAAGGCCAAACCGCCGCCACGCCCGCTATGTCGAGGGAAGTCGCCATCGCCGCGACGGACCGGGCGCAAAACTCGGAGATCCTCAAAATGCGAGGTCTGCCCTTCACCTCCACCAAGCTTGACGTCCAGGTCTTTTTTGAAGGTAACTGCGTAGAGTAGGGGCGTGCTCACTGCTGGGGTCTCACTCACTCTCCATCTTCCCTTTCCATCTTCCCTTATATCTTACGCAGACTTCAATGTGCAGCTGGACAACATTCATGTGGTCCTGCGCGCTGACAGCCGCATGACGGGGGAGGCCTTCGTCTCCTTTGCCAGCGCCAAGGAAGCTCGCAGTGCGTTGAAGGCCAAGGATCGGTGCATGCTTGGGAGCCGGTACGTCGAGTTATTTAAAACGACGCCAGAGGAGCTAGCCCACTCCATGGTAGGGCAACAGTACCACCAGCAGCAGGAGCAGGAGGAGCAGGAGCAGGAGCAGGGGGCAACCGCTGCTGGCAACAGCGGTAGCAGCGTGGGGGCTAGCATTAGCAGCAGCGCCGGTGGCGAGACGAATGACACGAAGACTAGCTCCAGCAGTGCTGGCAACCTCAACAACAACGGCACCTTCCTCAAGGACGACGACGAGGACCTGGCCTCCGCGGCCGCCGAAGTCGCCACCCTTTAGGTCTAGCCAATTAGAAAAGTAAAAGCTGGACCAATGCCTTTGAGCTCAGGTGACTGCGGGAAGAATAATAGAAAAGCACTACACGAAAGAAATAGTAGGGATATAACTAAAAAGTGGACCAATGCCTTTGGGCTCAGGTGACTGCGGGAATAATAATAAAAAGCACTACATGTGTTTAACTGAAAGAAATAGTAGGGATGTATTTCAGATTTCGGTTTTGTGGCGATTTACCCACGACGGATAGACAAGGGAAGACGACAAATTGACGGGGAGGCAGAGCGAGAAACATGTATGCCATTTCCACCCTTTCCATAGGAAAAAGAAATGAGAACATGGATTAGCATGAGCCATGTAAGCAAGAAGGCTACACTCACAACCAATTCGATATGTGACTCGCGTGCATGTATGAAAACCCAAAAGGATAATTAAGGGACCAAAATACATTTCAGACAGGAGTATGACCTCCCCAGCCACAGTAGCTGACCAAGACAAAAGCAATACCTTTTGTTGTAGCTTATGCAGGACTTGCTTATACAGGACTTGCACTCAACCCTTTTGAAGAAATTGCTTTGTGTCAACTCTTAATGGAGGGAAGGAAAGAAGGAAGAAGAAACCCGCCAATGGCTGGCAGGTGGTACAGTCATTGTGGGTGTCAATGCTCCTTTTTCACTCACAAGGTATACACGGTTTACTCGACCTATTACTTCCTAAAAGTCTGAAGGGGAAACTCATTGTCAGCACCTATTACGATATGCGAGGCTGTCTGGCGGGAGCAGCGGCGGCCCGGGGCAGGGGTGCCAACGGCGACTCGTCGTCGCGGCTCTCTCGAGGAATAAGACGAAAGCCAGCGAAGAGAAGCGAAGTAGCGACATACTTCATTTGCACATACGCCACACCCGATTACGGTACACCACCTAGTTGCCCAGGACGTTGGCCTCAAGGGCTGAGGCATGACTCATCATGGCCAGCAAGGCAGCCACACGTCCTCTATTTGAGGCCAAACGCGAAACAATTGGAAAACCGCGAACTACTACTTCCCTAGGATCTGGCTATGGCGTATGGGACAACTCGGACCGCCCATATGCTACCGCTAACCACGCACTGACACCCTTCTCACTACTCGCCCTCTCTTTATACGTGACACAGGTGCACTCCTGGCCGTGAAAGAGACCCCAATTGCCCAGTCGGGGGGTTTCCCGCACTCATGGATATGGGTGCAGCCCTTGCATGGCTGCGGCAATGGCCAGATGCATTGCCCCTTTCCGAGCTCCTCTTGGGGATCTATGACGGAGGCGACCAAGCGATAGGAGGGAAGGGGGAAAAAGGAGTAGAGGACGGAAGACGAAGAGCGGAGGACGCTTGGGAATGGTTGTCGACGCTCCTGGCCTCGCCGGAGATGGAGCGCGCCTTGTGGTTTTCGCGTGTGGTGTGCTTGTCCCTGGTAGTGAGCCACCTGTTGATGGTGCTTTTCATCGCATTTCACGACATATCGGGGCGGTGGGATAAATACAGCCTCAAGTACCAGCGTAGCAGCTGGAGGACTTACGCGCAACACGCGCCGTCCTTCTTTTTCGATGTTGGCGTGCTTCTGGCCCCGGCCCTGCTGGTTTTCGGGTACGCCTACGATGCCGTGCTGTACGAGCCGCTGCTGCCGCACGGAGACTGGCGACAGGACGGTGTGCGCGTGGCGGCGCTGTTGGGCGGGGCAACCATCAACAATGTGATCAACCGCCTTTGGGCCATGGGCATGCATTGGCTCATGCACGAGAGCAAGCTCCTGTACCGGGCCGTGCACAAGCGGCATCACTGCCAGATCCGCGACTTCTGCGCCTTGTCTGCCTGGCAGGACTCCACAGTGGAGTTTGTACTGATGGAGGTTTTCGGCGTCTTCCTCTTTGCCCAGCTCTTCAACCCCCTGCCCTGGCACTTCCACGTCCTCTTCGCACTTATCAATGGCCTTGGTGCCGCGATCGACCACTCGGCTTTTTACATACCCGGCACCTTGATCGATGGCAGGTACGGTTGGATGAAGAGGAAATAAAGAAGAGGGGTTCGGAAGAAGAAAGAGCAGCAGCGAGAGTGCTGCAGAGGGAATAATAAGTGTTTGACAGCACTCTTTCTCATTCACCTTTACCCCGCCCTCTCGCCTCTATCTTCTCACCCTCCCCTAGGTACCACTGGGATCACCACCTGCGCATCGACTACAATTTTTCGGAGCTGGAGTTTCTGGACTCCATGTTCGGGACCCTCTACACCCGCCACCACTCTCTCCTCTCCTCCAAGGCCGCTGTCGAGCTGCAGCAGTCCCCCCGCCTGCGCCGACGCAAGCAGCCACACCCGCTCAACGAAGATCAGCAGCGAATACAGCCGCAACGCAAGATAGAGAAGAAGGAGAGCAGCCACGATAAAGTGGTGAGGCAGCAGCAGCAGCAACGGCGGCACCAGGTGGAAGAAGGACAAAGAGGGAAGGAAGAGGAAAGAAGAGAGATTTGTGATGGCGTGGCTAGCGATCCGGCACCCGATGTGTGCCTCCCTGAGGAGGAACAGTTCAGACCAAACACGCAACTAGAGAGCAGCAGCAGCAGTAGCAGCAGCAGCAGCAGCAGCAGCAGCAGCAACAACGAACAACAACAACAAGAACAACAACAACAACAACAATAGCTACAGCTTGGGAGGGGTGAGGAGGGGAGGGGTAGTCGACAGTAACAACGGCTACGACAGTGCCAACAGTAAGAGCAGCTGTAGAAGTCGGGAAAGGAAACTACCGGAGAGCGATACGCAATCATACGACCGGAAAAGTACTGCGTACCCCTTCTCTTCCGCCGACTCCCCAAAAGCTAAGCCCTGGTCGTGACGATCAGGGCGAGGTATCAATGGGTGTATTATGAAAGAGATTGGAGGGGCAGCAACCTCTAAGTATGTACTATGGACGAAGGAAAGAGGAGGCACTGAAGTGTGACCTATCGTAAAGGACGGTGGAGATGACGACAACGAGGCCAGGTGGAGGGCAGTAGCGGGCATCCAATGAGAGGGACGAATGGTAGAGGAAAAGCAGGGAGAGGGAAAGTCGAGTATTATACATTTTTGGGGGACAGCGGTGGGCGATTGGCGCACCTTACATAAACAAATTAGGCGGGCACGGATAGATGTGTAACGATACAGTAGAGATAACCCCGAAAGAACAGAAGAGGATGTAAATTATTTATTTGCTTGCTTCTATTTTTCATCGTCGACCGGCAGGCACCTTGTCGACAGAGAACCTGGGAAATGAAGCACTCCGCGTTTCTGAAGACAACTCTTGGTTCAAAAACATGCTGAATTGGCTGATGGGGTCTGAAAGCACCATTTGATCTGAGGACATATGATCTTCTCTCCAGGGGCCAAAGCCTTACAGGCTTTTCTCCGTTCAAGGAATACTGAAGAGCCTTTCGGCGTTTGAGGACAAAGGCGTGTGTGCTAGAAGGGTTTCGGCTTGGGGCAAGCCATATTCGCCCGATAATGACACTGAGTTATCTGGATACAGTTGAGTAGAGTTGATTCTTTCGTGAGACCAGTACCGACTATGGTTAAGCCAAAAGTGTATGGAATATCGAATTGTTTAAAAACACTTTATGCGTGTATAACCAACCTCCCCACAATAATTTATGATAATAACTTAAATTTCGCTCTGTGCCTCCCACGGCCAAGACCCTTATATACATATGCACACGCACATCTCTTCTTAACCGCAACGAAAAGAACGATGAGTGAGGTGCAATGTGGGCGGTTTTTAGCGAGCTCTGGTCGCCGCCTTCGCGTACTCCGAATCAACAGAGGACAATGACTTTAGACAAACGCAGTCACTCATCCACCAGTCTCCCCTCGGCACATGTACACAGGCGTAGAGCTTGGAAACATCCACTTCCAACATCTTGGTTGGCGACTGGTTGCTGAGAAAGCCGCAAGAAAGGAAGGAGAGAGAGGAAGCCGCAACCATCGTTGCCCCCATCCCCGCCGTTGTGTCTGCTGCCTACTTTCCTGCCGAAAAGGCAACGACGATGAGCAGCAGCTACAACAACGACAGTGACGGCGCCGATGCAGGAGCAGCAGCCATAGCCCTCGACACCAGGTTGAGGGGCACATCTCCCTCCGTCAGCCCGGATCCGATTATGTACGCGAACACGAACGACGGCGGTACTACCTTACTCGCCGGTAAGTGCATCTTTCCCTCGTATCACATTCTTTACGCACGCAATCAGTCTCCTACACGTCTCGTTTTCCGTGTTCCTCGTATCAAATTACATTTCTTTAGGTGACATGGACCTTTCTGCGAATGCGGTTTCCACGGTCGCGGCCGCGAGCGAGGTAGCAACGTTAAGTGGGGAGGTACTTCGACGAGTGATTGGGGACTTGAAGGAACTCGAAGGGGAGGCTGCGAGCAGCTCGGTCAAGGTCGGCATCGCGGAGCAGAGGCGCCAGTTGACAGAGCTGATGAAGGCGAACGTGCAAAAACGATGGCGCAAGGCCGTGACGGGCGATGAGACAAAACGCGTAAGGGATTTCGTTCGACACCCGCCCGTGGCCCGGCGCATCGACAAGATGGCATTCACCTTTGGTGTGCTTAATTTGACAGTTAGTGAGTTCATGCTGGTCAAGATGCCCCACCTCTTCTGGGCATGGTACATGGCTGTCGTCCCCGTCTTGATCTTCTTTCGCATTCCGCATTACAAGTCTTTGCGGTGGTCTTATTTTCTCCTGGATTTCTGTAAGTTAGGCTGGGTGCGCGAGGAAATAGAAATAGAAATGGGGGTAGGTAGCAATTATATAAATGGTGGGCTCACATGCCTTTCACCTATTTCTAATCCACGGCTCCCCCCTCGTCCTTAACAACTGGCAAATTCCACTCACTAAGTTTCCCCTCCCTTCCCACCGCTCTTTTTTTCCTCCCCTGCCCCACCCACCCTCCAAAAGGCTACTACGTGCAAATCATGTGCATTTTGCAGCTCTACGCTTTTCCGTCCAGCTGTCCCCTCCTCAAGTCCAACTTCCTCCTGACCAACGGCCCCCTCGCCTTCGCCGTGCCCGTCTGGCGGAACAGCCTCGTCTTCCATGACTTGGAAAAAATCACCTCCCTCTACATCCACGTCTACCCCGGCCTCCTTCTTTACGCCTTACGCTGGTATCCTTCCTCAACCTCCGCCGCCGCGGCCCTGGAGGCGTGTGGCCCTATGCGCGTCAATGACCTCTTGCCTGCCGCTGTCGTTTACCTGGCGTGGCAGCTGATGTATTATATCAAAATCGAGATCATGGACCGAGCACGACTTGACGCGGATCCTAGCTTGCAGACCAGCTTGCGGTGGCTAGCCAAGGACCAGAAGAACGTATTGCATCGTTTGGTATTGAAGTTGACGAGGGCCGTGGGTGTTCTGGCCCCCGAGGAGAGTTTCGACCACCGGTCGCATAAAACCAAGGCAATTTTCGTGATGACTCAGTTTGTGTACACGCTCTTGACGTGCCTACCCGCCTTGGTGACGTATGACTCGTTTTTGTGGCATGTTGTTTATGGTCTGGGGATGTTTACGGTGGCCGTTTTCAATGGGGTAAGTCGTCGGTCTTCTTATATTTTGGGGGTAGCGGAAAGGGGATAGATGGTGGGAGGACACGGGAGGGTGGGGGCCGACCGGGCAAGCACCAGCTATTCCTATTCTGCCATTTGCCTATAGCACGCCCCACTCTCTTGTGTTAGGCATCTATTCACCGCCAACTCCCTCTCATGCCATTTGAAAACACGCACTTTTCGACACTTGCACAGGCGAATTACTATATCGACGTGTTCTCGGTGCGCTACCAGTCCAAGTACCCGCAAGAACGCCCCCTCGGTCTCGGCAAGGTTCCTGTCCTCAATCAAACAAGCCCAGGAGGAATGCCGGGAGAAGTGTCAGGAACAGCTGTAGGGGTGGCAGGAAGAGGAGGAGGAGAAGAAGGAGGAGCTGGGTCCAAGAGCAAGGCGTCATGAGTAAGATGGGGAAGAGGACAGAGAAAGGGCGTGAGGGACGGTATGTTTGTAATGGTAAGGAGCACGGAAGGGAAGGAAGGATGGTAAAGGGTTTGCGTGTATGTAATGGATTAAGGTGAAGTGTGTGTTACGGTGTAGTGTGTGTGTATACAGTCGTTTTTCCTCAGGTGTGATGGCGAGGGATGTTTCCCGGTCATCCAAAACGGCGACAGGCCGTACTCATTCGACAAAAAGTTGAAAACATGAGACAAAATTTTAAAAAAGCAACACAATCGACAGCGAGACGACCCAGGTATGGCTGCTATTGCATTTTAAATTTCCTTATGTGGGTCTGCAGCTGTTACCGTATTCGTCCTTGCCATGTACTTTTTACTGGTTGCTTTCTCATACACACATTTCCAGCTTGTTGTCTTTGCCCACGCCTTTTTCATTTCAAAGAAATACACTCAATTCACTTTTTAAGCTTCGACGCCCCCCCCTTATGCACTCTCTCAATTCCTGTTCACAACCTCCTGGCCCTCACGTCACACAATGAAAGCCGCAGCCGGAATAGGAGGAGCACCAAAGGCCGAAAAAAGAGGAAATCGTCCTCTTGTCTGCCATTGCCGCTGCTGCCACTGCTGCTGTTGTTTCTGCCTCTGCCTCCCACCATCAGCGCACCCACCATGAAGCGTGCGCAATGCCTCCTCCTCCTCCGGTGCCACCATTCGCAGGCTTCCGGCGCTGCACAGATTCCGCGTACCAGAGGAACAAGTAATTTCATTCTGACCCTCTTCCTCATTAATTGCTGCTGCTTTTGCTGCTGCTTTTGCTGCTGCTTTTGCTGTTGTTGTTGCTGCTGCTGCTGCTGCTTCCGATACGAGGTGGTAATTAGACGAGGGCAGAACTGCTGCAGCTTTTGCTGCTGCTGCTCGTTCAGGTTGGATGATGGGGTAAGAGGAGGGGTAAATGTCGTTGGTCTCGTCTCCTTCCTCTGCTTCGATCCTTTCTTCGTAATGCGGTAGACGGACGATGCGGCGAATGTCGGGGCCGTAATAAAACGAAGGAGAAGTAAGAGGAGGAATAGACGAAGAAGAAGAAGACGAAGGGGCGGAGTCCAAGGAGGAGGAGTAAGAAGAGCGAGAGGACGACGATGCGCGGCTTTCCCGCTCATGGTGGCCTCCTCCTCCTCTTCCTCCTCCTCCTCCTCTCTCTGAAACTGGCACTGACTTGCCCACGTGCTGTTCTTGGTCTTGTGGCTGCTGCTGCTGTAGCTGCTGTTGCTGCGACGCTGGTGGATTGTACGCGCGTGTTACACTTTCGCTTGCGGAAATCGTCGCGTGTTGCTTTTGCCAAGAAGAAGAAGAAGAAGAAGGAGAGTCGCTCGCCCTAGTCTCGCCTACCTCTTCCGACTTTCCGGTCCCCCGATTGCCTCTTTCTCCTCGTTGATTTACCTCCTCTTCTTCCACATCCTCTTCCTCCTTCTCTCTCCACAATAAGACGCTGCCCAGTGCCCCAAGCTGTCCATGCAAATGCCTCTTCCTCCTCCTTCTCACTGCCTCCTCCAACACCTTCAATTCCAAATCCTGACTCGCCACCCTAATCTCCAGACTGCGCACTTCCTCGTCTCTCTTCATCAATTCTATGCTCGTTTCTGAGTACGCGCTCTCAACTTCCTGCAGTCTCTGCCTCAGCCTTCCCAAGTCCTTCCGCTGCAAATCTTGACTCGCAACCATCTCCAGCAAGCGCACCTGCTCCTCCTTCCTCCCTAATCTCTTACTCATTTCTCCGTACGCCGCCTCAACGTGCCTGAGCTTCCGTATCTCTTCCACCGTCGTCAGCCCTCTACTTGTCTCTTCGTAGACCACATCCCCCTGTTGCAGCAGCACCCGCCGCAAGTCTTCCTCCCTCCTTGCCAAGTGCCTACCCATCTCCTCATGAGCTATCGCGGCGTCTTGCAGCCCCTGCTCCAGACGACACGCCTCTTCCTTCGACTCAGCAGTGGTCGCCACCCTCTGCTCTTTTAACATCCGCGCATCTCTCTCCGTCCTCGTCAACTTTCCAGCAACTTCCCGATGCGCTGCCTCCGACTCTCGCAGCCTCTCCTTCAGGTGCACCACCAAGTCCTGAGACTCGGCTGTGGTCGCCAGCGCCTCTTCTTCCAACGAAAGAATCCGACCCAATCGCCGGCCCGCTTCTGCCTTAAACCCCTGGAACTCTTCCTCACGCTCTCGACGATTTTCGGTGCCATAGGTTTCTTCCTCGTCTTCCTCTTCCCTATCTTTCTGAACCCCTCCTGTCGTTGCCACGGCCACTGATACAGCTGATGCTGATGTCGATTTGTCTTCCATTGCCGCGGCATGGGCACGCATTGCTGTCCGTGCGTCTTGGTCCAGACCCTTGATAATTTCTCGGGCCATGTCCAACTGCCGTACGCGAAGTTGCTGGACCAAGGCGTCCCGGAGGGAGGAAGGGAGGGCGTGCTGGTGTTGTGTAAAATGGGACGCCAGCTCCTCGGCGTCGTCATCGAGGGTGAGCAGGATGGTCTCTACTTCATTATTTTGCAACTTGACTTGGAAGTGCACGGCAACGTCGGCGTAAAGGGCGGCGCTGATGTCGAGGGAGGAGTGAGAGTATGTGGAGGAGGAAGAGACGAAGCTCAAGGGGCTGGAAGTGCGGTCAAAATGCTTTTGTACTCCGCTGCCACCGGTGCTAGAGCCACCACCATTGTGATGGCCATCATCGTCTTCTTCCGATAGTAAAGAAGGAGATCGGCTCATCTGATTTGTTTAACTGGGGCTTGGCGTGCGATTAGGCGGGAAAGGAGGGCCCCGGGGAGGAGGAGGAGGAGGAGAAGAGCGCGAGGAGGAGTCTTGACGACGGCTTTCCCTGTTGAGGGCCCGCAGCCGCTTCCGTTTAGTACGCTGCTTGATGATAGGCCCTGCTGCCCTTTGCTTATTTGGTGTGTGGAGGAATTGGAGTGAGCGTTTAGGCGACGACTTGCTTTTATCGGCGAGGTGACGCTCATGACGTCGATGACGCAAAGTTTTTTTTCAAGCTACCTACCCTCGCATCCGGCCCGGGCTTCACCAAGCCTTCCTCTCCCATGCATCGCCCCAAAATAAAAGTGGGGGATATAAAACAAATACAAGGATTAATGTGTTCCTCCAGACCCAGTGAGGACTTCGAAGCGATACTCTAGGGTCAAGCATCAAGAATCAAAAACAAAGCAGAAGACACGCCACCTTGGGGGGTGCCAAGTTGGGACCACACACACAATATTATTATGTGTATAATAAGTCCCGCGATGAAATTTCGTTCTCCCTCCCCCTTTTGGCAATGCTGACCGATATTTCACCTAAGCCACGACGCTGACTGCCTTATATCCGTGGTCCGTCCATGCCTCCATCTAATCCACTTTTGCTGCTCCCATCCACAGCAGGCGCCGCAAAAAAAAACACGCACTTGGGCCTCACAGTGTGACACTCACCACGCACTATGGAGCCATCACCTCGAAATCCGGTCACTACATCCGCGTCTAGAAATGACTCGTCGGCTTATGCCGCTCAACTGTCCTTGTCCACGCCCACCTCATCGAACAGCGGCGACAGCAGCCGTATGGGCACACGGGAGGAGCAACAACAGCACGGCCGCACGCAGACGCCCCCCTCCCTCTATACTTTTCACAATAGTGCCGACGGTGGCCCACCCCTGAGCGTAAGCACAGCCAACTCATCGTTCGACGAAGGCGTGACCCCCCTCCCAAATCTCACCGATGAAGAGGCGACAGAGCTGGTGAACCGCATGCGAGTCGCATTGCAAGCCGATGAAGCCTCTCTGCCCCAAGCCACCCACACGGGCTCTACATCCCCTCCCTCAGTACCGCTCCCCCGTGGCTTCCTCCTGCAATGTCTCCGTTCCCGCTCAGGCGTGTACGATGAAGCTTTGATGGTCGCGCGGAATTTCCTGGCTTTTCGACGGGGGGCCGGTTGGCCCTTACGGCTTAAGGCCAAGGACGTGATGGGCGGTCCTTTGGAGTCAGGAGCGCATTGGATTCTGCCGGGCAAGGATAAGGAGGGCAGGGGGATGTTTGTGTTCAATGTGGGGAAAATTGACATTCGGAAGGCGAGCTTGGAGAGGTACCAGCAAATGGGGGCCTATTTGGTTGAGAGATTCACGAGGGACGAGGAGATGCAGCGGACGGGGTTGGTCATGATTGTTAATTTGGCCTCGGTCCCATTTGGATTATATCGGACCTTGGTGTCGTTGAAAGATGCCAAGAGGGGGATTAGGATGTGGCAGGACGCATTTCCGTGTAAGTTGAAGCGGATTTATGTGGTGGGGGGCTCCTTGTGGTTGTTGCAGATCATGCGACTGGTGGTAACGATGCTAGGTAAGAAACTGCGGAATCGAGTGAAGGTGTTGTCGCATTTGGAGGCGTTGCACCAGGATGTCGACAGGGAGAAGGTTCCCCCTTGTTTGGGTGGAAGCCTGGAGAGGTTTGAGTGGGGAGAGTGGGTGGCGAAAGTGGTTGCTCAAGAAAGTGAGGAAAAGGGGAAGGAGGGAGAGGATCCAGTGTGGACGGATAGATAGGTAGATGTAAAAGAGCAGGGTGCTTGTCCATGTTTTTTGAGTTTAGAACAAAAGTTTTTTTTCTATCCGGAGGAGGAGAGGAAGGAGAGCGGAAAGGGGAAATGAGAAAGTAACATATTTGATTCGCAATAGGAAACCAGACGGTAGTCAGGGAGACGTCCCGTCACAATTTTGTCAACAACGAATAGTAAAAATAGCGCACATAGGGGGGGGGGGGAGTGCTCATCGGAGCATGGGCAAGAGGGCATGCTTTCATTCTTGATTTGATTCGCTTGTATGTTTTCATGTGGTCATCGCGTGTGTTGTTAGTGAAGAAACCACAAGTCAGAAAGGAGGAAGTGCATTAACAAAAAGGAAATATCAATAAATCACCGCAAATCAATGACTGTTGCTTGCTTTTTTGCTTCTTTTGCTTGGCCGGGAGGTTGAAGGGGGAACTAGTGTGCGTGCTCGAGCATTTTGCATACGGTGCTCGGCGGCGGCATGGACGCGCGTCGACATGCAGTAAGTACTCACCCCCTGAGCTTGCTGACAGAGTCCATGGGGGTTCTGTGGAAACCTATCCCCTCCTGCAGAGGGCGCATAGCCCCAAGACCTGTCTCCGAGTCCAGGATGACCCCGAGAGGTGGCTTGGTGCGTACAAATTATGAGGCACTATTGCCAGGCATCACCAAACAGTCCCCTGGGCTTGACGGGGCTTGTGCATTTAAGAGCCGAGAGCCGCAGGGCGGTCACTTCTCTTCTTCAGACACTAATTACATATGACACCGATCGATTTCGGATAATTAGGTTACACACACATATTCACCACATTTTATGGCTATAGAGGTCCGGCGTGGATTGCGTGCTGGCCCTTTTAATTATGCCACAAAGACCGGTCGAGCAATGGGCTCCGCGGGGCCCATGACGAAACACGACGGAACACGACGACGGCATTCAAGTCAAGATCCGAGTGGAAATCAAATTATCGCTTTTTTCCTCACACGCGTTCAACCCTTGTCCCTTCTCAACCACAAAATAGGAGGGCCAGTCAATGCCATCATCCTTCTCAGCCAGGCGGCGGGACGCCCTGGGCTACAGCGGGCCGTGTAGTGGCCTCTGTCGTCCCTCCTCCACGGCCTTCCTTGTTCTGGTGGCCGGGATGTGGTTCACGGTGATTGTGCTCTTTGCCACCTCCGCTTTTACGCCAGCAGTGGACACAGAGGGTGGCAATCAGCCATCTTCCTTCTTGGGGATGTCATGGGGCGGTAAGGGGGAGGGTAAGACGACGCCCTTGACGGAGGAGCAAGTGTTGCAGCGCACAGTGGAGGACCTTGACGAGCGACTAAAGGAGCTAGAGAGGTGGAGCAAAGCCGTGTCACGACCACCCGTGAAGCTCAAACACAAGGACCAGGCTGAGACGGAAGCCCAAAATGAGGTGGAGGAAGCCGCAAGCAAGCTAAGAAGAGCCGAAGAAAAAGCCAAGGAGGGAGAGGAGGAGAAAAGAAAGAAAAAGGAAGCAAACGATGCGGCGGCCGCTGCTGCTATGGGTCTTGCTGCTGCAGACATTAAGAAGGCTGCGCCAGTCCATGTGACAGTGCCAAATCAAGCAAAGTCGGAAGGAGAAAACGCCAAGTACTCAGGCGCCCAAAAGCCGAAGCGAGGCGCAAAAGGGCAAGACGAGAAATACGATAGCGACACGAGCCCTGTGCCACTGGTTGACCCGACGGCACTAGCTCGTAACCCCCCACCATTCCAAGACGACGACATGGAGCAGCTTTGTGCCCACTCCGACGACGGAGACGAAGCGGTCCTCGAGCGCGTAGACGTCTGGCCTGACGCGGAAAGGGGTAAGCCGCGCATCCTTTGCTTCAGCTATACTCTCTCCAAAGCCCACGAGACGGCCGTGAAGAGTCTCCGGATGACCTGGGCGCAGCGCTGTGATGGGTATCTAGCTATGAGTGATCTAACGGATCCTTCTATCCCCTCCATCGATATCAAGCATAAAGGCCCAGAGGCGTATGAGAACATGTGGCAGAAAATCAGGTCCATCTGG
>AFGM01000370.1:0-13577 GCA_004335455.1 Nannochloropsis oculata CCMP525
CACTGTCCTGAGTCCAGCACACAGGAAGGAAGGTATTCTCTCAACAGGACAGCAAAAGGATACACTACAAATTCTAGTCTCCTCCTGACATGTCCGTAGTGGAGGATGATGGCAGACGCCTCTTCAACGCCTTGGGCTCACGCTTTGACATGCGTGCTTGCTTACACCTGCTCGTTACTCAGACCCTGACCAGGTCACCCCGGGGCTTTCAATCCATCCACTGCTCGTGGCTCATGACCACGCAGTAGCGGTTATATTTTGGCAAACGAGAGAAAATGTAAAGAAATGGAGTGGGTGAGAAGCGAAAATGTGATTAACGCGAAGGGAAAGTGTAGGAGAAATGTCTAGCCTTCACCCGAAAACAACGTAAACCGATGTTGCGAGGCAAAAAACAATCACCACAACACCAAAAGGCAAAGGCGTGGGGGGGCATGCATCCATTGAGGCAAAAAACAATCACCACAACACCAAAAGGCATAGGATAGGCGTGGGGGGCATGCATCCATTCTTGCTTTTTTAACTTTCACTCTACGAGCTCCTGGCTTTGGTTCGTTGGCTTGCATCAATTACATTCATCGTCATGATGATAGTATGACTCACATACTTCATACTCGGCATGCCCTCTCCTCTTACCCCTTAGGCTTCGGGATGTGAAGCCGCCTAGTACATAAATTTACCTCGCAGCCACCACCAAGGTGATCTAAAGGGACAAGCCTCTTGGTGTGCATGCAGGTGTGGCAGATTTACTCACCCCTCTGACATATATATCCCTAATCCTAATCCTCGGCCCTGTGTTAGGGGGCTGCCGCTGCAGCTCCTGTTAAAGTGATCCTCCATCTGCGCCGGCAGCATTGAAAGCCGTCAGCTCTGCGCCCGCACCAAAAAAGGCTGCTTGAGCACCCTGTTACGCAGCTGCAGAGATGGCCTGCTGCTCCAAGGCCCGGGCATGGACGTGCGCTGCTAAGTGCACGACACGAGGAAGGTGGTTGGCGATTTGGAAATAAGGTAGCTGCCATGCAGCTGGTAATTCTCCTCGGGTAATTCTCCTCCTATTCCCACGCTGCTGCTGCTGCTGCTGCTGCTGCTGCGCCATGTGCATCCTCCGTCGCCTCTGCCTCCTCACCCACCTTCTTCACAACTGACAGCAGCCCCAGCCGGCGCAAGCAGCAAATGCTGCACCGGTTCTGGCCCTCCTATAGGTCGAACAAGAGTGGTGTCGCTGCCTACATCCGCATCGTTTCCTCCTCCTCCTCCTTCTTCTTCTTCTTTTTCTCCGCCGCCATCGGATACCGCCACGGGCGGCAGTGGGAGCACCAACGCCCCGCCTCCTTCCTCACCATCAACATGGGAGCCGCAGATAATAGACCTTCAGCTCCTTTCAGACTGCCATCCCCTCTCCCTTGAGGTCTCGGTATCAAGAATCTTGTCTGCTGCTCCGAATACACCGTCATATGGTACAATTTCAAGACCGTCGCGGTCTTGCGACGAAAGTGCCGCACCTTGCCCTTGCCCACCACCAAGGCGGCGTGGTGGATGTTCCAGTATATTTCAAACAACGCAAAGGAAAATGTTGAGTGGCCCGCCGTCACGCTCTCGTCGCCGACCATCGGGTGAAAACTGAACTTGTTGAGGTCAGTCGAAGTACTGCTTCTCCTCTGCCTCCACATTGGCACAAAAGAGGCTTCTCAGCTTTCCGCCAAAAACGGGCAGCGACTTATGGTTTCTCATCAATCTTATTTTTCAACTCACACCTAATGAAATGCATTGTTCTAATTACGACGTAATCATCTCGACCGAAGACGCCCGTGACCGTCCCTGCTGCTGTCCACACCTTCGGTCTCGTTGTCGCCGCGGAGGCAAGGGTGCCCAGCTACTGCTCTCCCCTCCTCCTTCACTATTCAACCCTTCCTCTTCCATTGCCGTCTTCGTCGCGCCATCTTCCGTCTTGCTTGAAGTTGTGGATAGAGCACCCTCGGCATGCGCTCGATGCTCGAGCCACAGAGCCTTGTGTTGCCAATCTTTAACAGGAGAAGATGAGGAGGAGGAGAAGGAGGAGGAGAAGGAGGAGGAGGAGGAGGAGGAGGAAAAAAGGGAGTGAGGGAGAAGGAGAGGAAGGAAATGTGAGGAAGAGGAGGAGGAGGAGGAGGAGGAGGAGGAGAGAAGGAGGAGGAGGAGGAGGAGGAGGAGGAGGAAGAGGGGGAGGAGGAGGAGGAGGAGGAGGAGGAGGAGCGGACTATATCCATAATTTGCTGCTACATCAGCACCAACAGAGGAGATGAGCAAGATGATGAGGAGGAGGAGGATGAGTAGGAGGAGGAGGAGGAGGAGGAGGAGGAGGAGAGAGGAGGAGGAGGAGGAGGAGGAGGAGGAGGAGGTGAGGAGGAGGAGGAGGAGGAGGAGGAGGAGGAGGGCGAGCGGAGGAAAGAGAGGAGGGAGAGGAAGAGGAGCCGACAATCTGGACATCGACGAGGACAAAAACGAGGACGACTATATCCATAATTTGCTGCTACATCAGCACCAACAGAGGAGATGACGACGACGCTGGAGGAGCGAGAGAGAGAGGTGATGGTGCTTGAGGGTGGGGAGCGATCACTCTTCCACTGCTTTTAGTACTGGCACTGCAGTAAAGAGCGGGTGTCGATGGGTATTCACGGAAGGTGAGGCTGCCGCTGTCCCATATGGTCACCCTTGACCTTTTGGTCAGAGACAACTGCTGCTGGTCGTACTCGTCCTCCATGTGCGAACGCCTGTCCTGGGCGGGTATGGAAAGAGGCATATAAAACAATGTTTCATTCATGATCTCCTGCAGAGAACGTACCGTTTGGTGCCTCCTTCTGCCCCATCACCTGGCCGCGGGCCAAGTCCACCAGCATCTTGACCCCTCCTGCCAGCGTGGCATCCTCCAGCCTTCCCCCGGCCAACTCTTTCGCCGCCGCAGCAACTGGAAAATGCCATAATACTGACCTGGTTCAAAATGGCCAGCCTCTTGTATGAGTGATGGCTGCTGCGTCTGTGATGTGGGTGTTGTGTTTGAGTGTGGTGTTGGGGTGGGGGGGGGTAGGCGAGCTTGCTGAAGTTTTCCTCCTTTTCTGCGGTCTCTCCTTTCCCCTGAACTCAGCCACAATTCCAGGCCAGGACGACGATACATTAGCTCATTACACCAGTTACCACGTCCTAAGTCAGGGCAACGAAGCGTGGCCATGCCGGTTGCGATTGCCCAGCCACGGCCTTGTTCACGAGCGACCAGACACAACTACCTCCCCTGTTGTGCCAGTGTGCCACCTCCCCACTCTTCAAAGTGCTGTACCCTAAGCGTCCACCCATCAGTAACGCATCCCTCTCAACCCGTCATCTCTCGAACATTCTCTTTGTCCATTACAGGTGCTGCGGCAAAGTCTCTTCCCCCAAAGGCGAGCATGGCAATGGTGGACAGCTCCAATATGACAACCTTTGTGCCGGCGAAGCAAAGCCTGTCCATGGCTTCCTGTATCCGTGATGTCGACGGCATGGAGCTTCGGGTAAGTGTATGTGTTTGTACCTTGTTGAGCATGCTCTGGGGTCGAGGCGTGGTGAGATATTTACGCAGGATCGCACTTTCCATCCCGCTCCTTCTGCAGATCTCCCTCACTCTCCCTCCCTTCACATGTTACGTTCAAACCCTCTGCTCCCCGACAGATTGGGGACGAAGTTTTTTTCGAACGCGGCGATGGCGTGCTGGAGGAGGGTTTGGTGGAAAACTTGATACAGGAAGGGGACACAGTGATGGCTTTGGTGCGGTACAAGGAAAAGGCCTGGTCCGGCTACAAAGAGCGACGGGACGTTGAGGGCTTGCTCGTCCACAATCAACTTGTGACCAAGAGCCGCACCCGTCGCACGGCTCGACCCGTGTCGCGGTATCAGCCTTCCTTGGAACCCGTCTGCACCCGGCCGCTGCGGATGCCCAAGGCAGCCAAGTCGTCCAAAATTCTGCGCCATGTGGACGAGAAGAAGCGCCGGTGCCGCAGCCGCAAGCGCATGCAAAAAGCGACCGCGCTTCGCCGGGCCAAGCGGGAGCGGCGCCGCGCCTTGTCGCTCAAACTTTTATTGGAAGATAATGCGGATGGCACGAGCCTGACCGAGGCCGAGCGGACAGAGTTGATGGGCTTGTTGGGCGTGACAGAGGCGGCTCAGATCCGGGAAGCCGTGATGCTCTCGGACTCCGAGTCAGAAGGCGATGGTCGAGGCAATGCAGACAGCCCAAGCAACCAAAGTTCGACTTCGGGTAGTTCCTCGTCTTCCTCGTCCTCCTCATCGGCCTTCGGCGAAGAAGACAGCGACTCGGAGCCAGACAGCGGGACGGAGAGCGAGGTGGGCGTGTCGGACGTGTCCACGGACTCGTATTCCGGCAAGCCCGACTTCCTATACTGGTCCCGCATACATCAGCCAGCGGCAGGCCAAATGCGAGGGACGGGTCGGAAGCGCTTTGGCTTGGCGCCGAAGTACGATTCGGACGACTCTGCGGAGTCAGACGAGGAGCCGCGGGAGATGGGGGTCACGGCCACGGTCATGAGCTGGAGTGGCCAGGAGCGGCGCGAGCTGCTACGAGAATACTTGCACCGGCCGGCATCGATGACGCGTCGCTCGCAGAAGGGGGCGATTTCGTACAAAGAGTGGTGTCTAGCTTTGCACGTGATAAGCGAAGACTCGGGGGGGGTCTCCAGCTTGGAGACTATGAACGCTATCAAGGGCGTGAAACGCTGTGACGGGATGCGAACCATGTATGGCGCCATCCGAGCGCCGCTGATTCAGGAGATGATTCGATTCGCGGGCGTCACGCGGCAGGATCGGTTTGTGGACATTGGATCGGGGCTGGGGACGGTGGTGCTGCAAATGGCAGCCGTAACGGGCTGCAAGGCCACGGGGATAGAGTTGGAGTCGTCTCGTTTTACGATCTCATCCATGCTGAGCGAGGAGCTGATCACGCTTATGAAAGAGCTGGGGACAGAGGGGGATGCAGCGTTCGCGGCGGACTTGAAGAGCCGGATCGCGATGAGGAACGACGACATCCGGGAGCACGAGGGGACCATCCTGCAGTCCAGCGTCCTCTATTTCAACAATCACGGCGTCTGGTTCGACGAGACGTCGTCCAAGCGGGGCGAGATTTCGGTGGAGCACTGGGTGGCAAAGCTTTTTGCCAAGACGGCAGTTGGCACGCGCCTCGTCATCCTCAAAAGCATACCCCACTTAAAGGGCAACTGGTTCTCGGAGCAGACGTACATGGCGCGCTCGGACTGGCTGACCTGGGCCCGAGACTCCAAGCCGCTCTACTGCTACACCAAACTCAAGGACACCTGGACCTGCGACAAGTGTCAGCATGAAAATGCCATCGTCGGGGACGATGAGTCGCTGATTTGGGAGATGAAGTGCGCCAATAACTGCGCTTCTCGGGCCCACCGCCTCCGAGTCCGCCCGGGTCAGGCTGCGGAGTAAGAGTCGAAGGTCGGGTGGAGGCCTCAACTGTCGGGAAATATGGTGTCATAGAGAGGCGTGAAATGGGAATGATATGTTATGTCTTTTTCCAGGGGGGGTAGTGTTAGGAGGGGAGGATGAAAAACATGAGAGGATTAGAGGGCCTTTGCGTATACTGATGACGGAGTGTTGGAAGAAGAGAGGTGAAATACAGGACGATGCTTTAAAAGAGTTAAAGAATAGGACGAACAGAAAGACGAAGAAGGGAAGTACATTGTGTTAAAAGAGGCACGCGCTCGCGGAAAGGAAAGTATATGTCCGAGAACGGGATGACATGAGCAAAGAAAGAATATGATAATATTCTAATATAAAATATAGCCTCGAGTGACGGTGAGATTCGCTGCTCCAAACTCGTCCGTTCTTTCATCTTCGAGTCTGATCGGCGTCTGCCATGCAGCATCCACAGGTTTCTCTTCTATTTGAGGCGGTAGGCAGCGGCAGCGGAAACCGCCGCAAAACACATTACCATTCCGCAAAGCAGTGCTTCGCTTCTTCTTCCTTGACTATTTGTTAAACCCATCAGAAGAAATATTCACCCTCTCTCTTCCTACAACTGTTGCTGCTTAGAGCTTGTTGAACGAGTTGATGTCGACGGACTGCACCTGGTCCTCCATGGCCTCAATCTTCTCCACCACATCGTCGATCGAGACCTCGTCGTCAAACACCACCATGGAGATGATGAGCTTGAAGATGCCGTACGCCACCGGCGACTTGTTGTAACCCTCCCCCCATGTCAAGCCTGACGGGCTGATCTCCTTCTTGATAGTCATGTACAGCTCATCAAGGTTGACCTCCGTGTCGGTCGGCTTGACTTCCAAGACGATCTGACTCCTGTCCCGCTTCTTGTTTGCTTTCTCCTTTGCCTCTTTCTCTGCCTTCATCGCCGCCACTTGCTCAGCACGCGACAGCGTGGGCTTGGCGGCCTCCTCCTCCTCATCATCACCGAAGAGGTCCATGTCTTCATCATCCGCGGCCTTTGCTGCGGGCTTGGCCTTGGTCGTGGCGCCACCACCACCACCCAGCACAGTCTTGAGACCAGAAATGGCGGCAATGTGCAGGTACCAACGGAAGGTGTTGGGGTTGGAAGCAGCAGCCGGCACCGAGGGGAGGGCAGCAAAGGTTGAGGAGTCCGCAGCGCTGAAGGAGTAGCCCTCCACGTATGAGCGGGTCGAAAGATGCTTTTCCAGGTCGCCGAAGCCCTTGCTAAAGTCAAACTTGGGAGCCATTGTGCAGGCAGGGGAAGGAGCTGTGTGTAATAAGTGTGGGGGGGGCAGAGCGTGAGGATCAGAGGCACGGAACGATGATGTACCCGCCCTGAACTGATGGCTCTCCTTGGCCCGCGCGTAGCTTTACATCCGCCATCCATGCCGACGGTCCCGCATGAATCTGGGGCACCTAAAGCTTTGCGTGTTGTCTTGTGCGATGTAGTGACGCATTGCGTCCGTGGTAAAGAACAAGGCGCACCCAACCCCAGCCCTCCGCCCGCCGACCGGTTGTTTCCGCGAGTGGATTTCGTGTGGATAGGCGTGAGAGGTGGATGGAGGAGGAAGAAGAGCGCATGGGAGGGAAAAGAAATGACAAGGCTTTGTACAGCTCTTTTAGGGCGTGTCTTAAGCTCCTGAGTATATGTACAGGGTATTTGAAGGAGCGATGGTGTTGGTTGATGCAAAATGGCAAGATGAACGGTGGAGCAGCCGCCCAGCGAAGAAGGGAGTGGAGGGCAGGCATTCATGCCGTGTCTCCCTGTTTCCTTGCTCGTATACTGGATGCTTCAAATCGTGACGCTGCATGGGCAATACAGTGGTCACAAGAGTATGCTGCGTATGCGTCTGGGTGGATATGAATAGGACATACACCATTGGCATCGATTAACCTCTCGCTCATCATTACTATCACATCTCTTTCTTCCACCACACCCACCCTCCTCCATCCCTCATCACAGAGTCATGGCAGACGAGTTGCGCTCGGTACAGGTCTTTGGCCGCAAGGTACGTGTACCAGGAAAATTGTAACTGCGCTGGGCGGGTATGGATGGTGGGGAGGGCGCAGCTTGGAGTGAAGAGGGAGGGAGGAGACGAGCGTGGCATGTTGGGCCAGATGGGGCGCGGCTACTTCTGCGCCGCTCATCCAAGTCTTGCTGGCGATTCCGTCATAGCTGAGCCCTCCTCATTTCCTTCTGCAAGGGACTGGTCGCCTCGTGTCGCGGTGGACATGTCGTGGCTATGGGTCGGGCGGAGGAATGCAAGAACGAGACGGCGGATCCGCATGTGACCTGGTAGCCTAATTGGAGTTGCCTCTCCGCGCGCGTGGAGTGGGGTTCAAACGAATTGTAGTGGAGGATGTTTTTTTTGTTGTGGGCATGGGGCTTTTCTCAGTGTCATAGTGGAGGCGAAGTAACAGATTATTTATTTCTCTCCCTTCGTTCGTGCTCTATTGACGCACCCTCATTCCCCCTTTTCCCTCCCCTTTTCCATTCTGACAGAAAACGGCGACAGCCGTGGCTTTCGTCAAGGACGGCCGTGGACTGATTAACGTAAACGGAGCACCCATCGAGAACGTGGAGCCCGAGCTGCTGCGCTACAAGATCTTGGAGCCCGTTCTGCTCCTGAACGAAGCGACGTTCGCCAAGGTAGACATCCGTGTGCGCGTCAAGGGTGGAGGGCACACGGCGCAAATTTACGCTATCCGACAAGCTATATCGAAGGGCATTGTAGCTTTTTACCAGAAGTACGTTGACGAGGCCAAGAAGAACGAGTTAAAGGAGACACTGCTTGCCTATGACCGCACCCTGTTGGTTGCTGACCCCCGACACTGTGAGCCCAAGAAGTTCGGCGGCCCATCTGCACGAGCTCGCTACCAGAAGTCTTATCGTTAGGGTAGTTGGAAGGTGGAGAAGGGGGGAATGGGAGGGAGAACAGGCTGCAGTCGCGGATGGTGGCTGGTGCCTGGGGGGCCAACGACAACTCTGGCGCGGGGGCAGGCGGTTTCCTTTTTTTCCTTTTGTGGTGCAGTGGTGAGGATGGGGTGCTGAAGTGGTGTTTCAGTAGATAGGCTCGGTGTTTGCTATTAAACGACCTGTAGTTTATGGGGTGGACCTCGTTGTGGTAGGGAACCACGCACGGAAACGGAAGAAAACAAGAAACTTAAGCGTTGGAAGTAAAAACTAAGAACAAGAGTGCTTGCTTGGAGAAACATGTCTTTTCATTTTTCCTTCTGCCTCCTCTTCAAATTTTCTTGCACACGGCTGTATTGAGTTGGAGCTGCTTTTGATTCGGGCTCGGGTTTGTGTGTATGGTAGGGAATGTATCATGGGAGGATGAGGACGAGGAAATCAAGCGCACCAAGTGACGAAGGCGACAACACAAGACGGTTCTGAGTGGTTCGTTCTTTTTAACTCTTTTCCTCTGATCGGTTCACCCGCCCCCTTCGCATAGCCAGCACATATCACAAGCACACACAGGCGCTATCGAAAACCATTCCCATCACTTGCCTTGATTCAACTGTAGCTTCCCATCGCTCTTTCAACAAAGAGGCCATACAAACACGTACAACATGGATCCAGCAAAAAAGGAAAGGAGGCACAATTAGGCACAAGTAAGAAAGTATAATGTGTGAACCTCGAACAAACGGTGAAAAAAAGGCAGCCCCATTAACACGATAGGTTCCCGCCCTCCTCTCATTACTTCCCCCCGCGGGGCTGTGGGCATAAAATAAACAACCGCTGTCAATAGGCTCACCCAATTCAATGTTTGACTTCCTCTCTCCTCCCTCCCTCCTCCCTCCCATTCCTCCCACTACCACGCATCCTACAAAATCGGGAAACTCTTCGCCATCTCCCCTACTCACGTATTCCTCCGTCCTCTTCCTACAGCTGTTGCTGTTTCAGAAAAAAAACTTTGCAGCAGCATTTGTGATCCATCGATCTGACCGACAAGCGTCGTCAGGCTTTTTAACCCACCAGTTGTCAAGTCACCCATCCTACTTCTTGACGGCCGGCCCGGAGGTCTGAGGGAGGGAAGAGAAGCAAGAAGTAGAAAAAGTGAAAAATGAGTGGAGCGCTCGAAGGAGGAGATGGAAGCGCAAGACTAAAGCGAGCCAGAAACGTGATAAATCGGAAGAAAAGGAAAGAAGTGAACATGAACTACAACGGAGAAGGGCACAGGACAGGGATAGTCACAAGAAGAGGAGAGAAAGGTGCACGTACCCCGAGGCCGAAGACAGTCTTGAAGGAGTCATAGATCCACCATTGTAGGCCCGTGAGCGTACCGATCATGATGATACGGGTGCCCAGGCCGCCCCACACCCCCATGGGTCCGAGCTCGGCCAAGATCTGGCCCGCGGTCTTGTTGCCCTTGCTCATCTTGGAAACAATAGTGTCGGCGGGGTGGGACACAATGGCACAAATCACACCGGCAAGGTAGCCGGAAGCAAAGGTGATGCCCAGCTGGGTGCTCTTGCCATAGCTCTCCTTGGGCGCGGTGAAGACGTGCGTGTAGAAGGCCTCCACGACCTTCTCGAAGAAGAAGAATTTGGCCATGGTGTAGGGGATCTGTCGGGACCAGAGGGGCACCAGGGAGCCGAAGGGGAACTTGGTATTGACCTTATCAGCGCCCATTGCGGACAGCGCGGCGAAGAACTCGGTGGGGAAGGTACCCTTGGGGGAGGTCTGGACCTTGACCTTGACCATCTCCAGGGGGCAGAGGGCGGCGTCGGCGAAGACCTCGGCAGAGGCGGAGCCGGCCAAATAAATGATCCCGCGGTAGGTGTAGGAGGCTTCCTCACCGGCGATGTTGGAGTAGAAGTCTTTGAAGAATTCGTACAGGCCGAACTTAAAGCAGCCCTGCAGAGAGTAGCCGATAGCCGTGGGCAACCATCCCTTCCAGATGCCGGCAGCGCCCTCCTCCGCCATGATGAGCTTGATGGAAGGGAGCAGGCCCTTAAACTTCTCGGGGGCCACTTGCATGTTGCACTTAGCTACGTCCAAGGGCGTCACGGCCAAGTGGGTCAGGCCGCAGGAAAGCACGCCGCCCAAGCAGCACTTCAGGTAATAGTCCGTCGTGTGGGGCACCGCGTGCTGGTAACGCGCATCCCATGCCCCCTTAGTCACCGAGGCAGCCATGATCTTCTTCTCTGCAGTGCTGCGGGGCACCGCGAGCTTAGAGCTGGAGGCCAGGAGAACGGCCTTGGGGGCCATGAGGGGGGAGAACCCCGTCGTGAAGCAGGAAGCAACCATGCTGAGGAGGAAGAAGACGACCTGTGTGGGGGACAAAATGGAAGGAAGAGGCAAGGCAGGGTGAGTGCGAGGTGTGAGGAGGGGGACTTGGGGTGGTGGCTGGCAAGCGGCGTGCGGATGCGTGGGCGGGGAATGTACGTGCAGAGGAACAAAATGGGGCGGGAGGGGGGGGGTGTGCGTGGCCACAAGCGGAGCTGCATCCACACGACATGGATGGCTCGCGATTTACCTGCATACAGGGTAAGAAGGAGCCAAAGGAGCACTGGCACATTATTCCAAGCATGTTTCGAGCCCAAAATAAACCAAGATGCATCGGGTCAGAAACCGACGGACAAAAAAGGAGTGCAAAGGCACGAGGCAAGAGAGCGATCCTGAATCGCTTGGCCTTGGCTGATGATGAGCATTACCCCAAAGTGAGTGAGAGGTGCTTGTCGTGCTCAGCCAACAACCAACGCCAGGAAAATGCTCACGGAACGTTCTCGTTCGTCAGTTGCATGTTGTTGCCCGGTACAGCTGTAGCCTTCCCTTGTATTGGCAGAAACAGGAACAAGTTCCTTTCCGTCCTTACAGTGGACAAGTGAGTCCTTTGGTTCCTCGACTTATGCCTGCCTTCCCTGCCCTTCCTCACAGATTCAGCCGACCACTTGGGGTCACCCCAGCAACACCAGGACCCTCCCTTCTGTTTCCTCCTGCGACACGCTGGACAACACGAGCATGAGTGACCACACGCACAGCATGCCGGGCGCTGAAAACGAGACGCAGCAGCATGAGCACCCGGAAGCCGAATTTGACCTGGAGGAATTGGCCCCCACCATGCGCTCCGTGGGGATCTTGCGCGGCCCCGCCTCGGTGCCCAGCCTGCCCACGCACTATGACCGTCACCAGGGTGCCTACTTGTATCGCGACAGCGCGGGACCCAGCAGCAGCGATGGTGGTAATTGTGGGTCGCCTTCGTCCCACCTCGTCGTCCCCACGCACCCCAAGCCGCAGCAAGCCTATGCGGCTCCGACGCCAATCCCCGCGTCTTCATTGTCCTCGTCGGCGGCGGCGTCCATGACCGAGAGAGTCGAGACGTTGGCCACACCCAAATTGCCATTTGAGACGGCGCTCTTCCCCCTTGAGAGATGTCACTACTACACCAACAAGCCGGCCATGGATTTGTACACCGACATTGAGGCAGCGCTTCAAGAGAAGGGCGTGATTTTCAACTTCGTGTCGGCCAAGTTCAAGTTTGCCTGCGAGTACCGCACGGGCGTGAATATGGTGCGGTTTGTCTGCCGGGCCTTTTTTGTGCCCGAGGATGGTCGGACCGTGGTAGAATTCCAACGCCGCGCGGGTTGCTGTATCGTCTGCGCCAAGGTGGTGGACGCGGTGCGCTCGACGCTGCTGGCACGGGAATGCAACGCCGAGGCGGCACCTATAGCCATTCGGGCCTTTCAGCCCAAGCCTTTGGATATGGCTGCGTGCCTGATCCATGAGAAAAGCCAGGCGGATGCGCCACGGGCGCGGCAACCAGCGCAGCAATGCACGTTGATGGACGATTTACGGGGTTGCCTGGCGGAAGGCAAGGACGCTGTCTTGACGGACTTTGCCGTGGTCCTGGTCCCGCTTTCACAGCTCGCCCCGGAGCGTTTACTGGGGGATCCAAGCCATGCTGAGCTTTTGGCTGCACTAGGAGAGCATGTGAATGTGCCCAACGCGCGCCTCAGCGCCTTGGTCTGTTTGGCAAACTTGGCGGCGATCTGCTTTCCTGTAAATGGGAAGAGTGTATTCGGCTTGCCTTCCCTGAAAAGGTGCGCCAGCAGCGACACGGATGACGATGTAGAAGATGATGCGGCCGCGTATGAGCCCCGCCCAAGCGTGGGCGAGATATGTGCCTGGTTTGAAGGCGTGCTTGTGACACTTGTGAGTGCGTTGGACGCAGAGTTAGAGGAGGGTGGGAATCCGCATGTCCGCCGGGAGGCAGCCCGCGCGCTCTTTCACTTGTCGAATGAGTCATTTGCGCGCACGAGGGCTGTGCGGGGGGCTTTGGAAAAGTGTGCTGCTGCTGGACCGGTGGGGAAGGACCGCCTTTTGGATAGCTATGTCCAAGGAGCCCTGCGGCACCTGCAGGCTTGAAGAAGCTCGGGAAAAGAGGAATGTGAAAATGGATGTTTACATAGGCCTATTCAACCAAGTTTTCCATTTTTTTGTTAGCGTGCTTGTATTTTCCCTAGTTGTATATAGAACTAATCTGCATGCTTCGCACGCGCTCGCACCTGCTCAGTCTGCGAGAACGGAGGGGGAACAAAGTAATGGGGAGAGGAGAGGAGCAAGAGCCTGGGATTTGAGTGCTGCAGAATTAATGCAGGAAAAACTCAGAGAAGAAAAAAAAGAACCAGAATGCACTTATTGAACCACTGACTCGTTATTTTATAACACCGACACCACATACACACATGCTGCTCTCCGAGCATGGTCACACTAGAGAAGGAAGCCACGCTGACGTTGAACCTCGCCCTCCTTTGTCCTATCCCGCCTCCGACATCGACCGTTCACATTTCAAGCCGTCGCTCCTCTAACTTTTTCGAACCGCCTTATCATATTCATAACAACACAAGAGCACCTTTTTCTTTAAGGCCAGATGCACGACGATGCCAGAAGGACGCTACCAAATCACCTAAGCATTTTTGTAGACCTTTTTTATAGCAACTTTGGTCCTAGCGGTGCCAAGGCAAGACGTTTGTATTGGGTAGAGCAAAACCAACCAACTGCGATATTTGCCGTACAAATTTACAAAAAAAAGTTGTGATAAAAGGCCGTTTCTCTCTCTCTCTCTCTCTCTCTCTCTCTCTCT
>AFGM01000020.1:0-10732 GCA_004335455.1 Nannochloropsis oculata CCMP525
TATAAATAGAAAATAGGATTGCTCGGAGCGTGGATGTGCTCAGCAGGGGCCGTGGGTCGGAAACCGAAGCCGCCGTGGTAGTATCTCGACTGTTGTCGGCGGTGCAGGCCCTCCACCAGCATGGTGTGCTTCACTTGGACATAAAACCTGAAAACGTGCTGTTTGTTAAGGACGAGGACCCATCACAAGTCCTTCTCACGGATTTTGGTCTGTCGCGCAAGATGCAGCCCACGACTCGGCTCGGGGTGCGGGGCAGCCGATGTGGGAAAGCCGTCCCTCCGGAGGGACGAGGAATGGATGATGGTATGCCCAAGAAGATGGAGGGGTGGGCTGCAGGAAGCGAGAGTGGCGCGGGAAAAGGGGAGGGGGGCGGCGAGGAGGGGGAGGAAGAGTGCGACGGGGAGGAGGAGGAGATAGGGAAGGGGGAGGAGGAGGAGGAGGAGGAGGAGGAGGAGGGGGAGGAGGAGGAGGAGGAGGAGGAGGAGGAGGATAAGGAGGAGGAGGAGGAGGAGGAGGAGGAGGAGGAGTGAGGAGGAGGAGGAGGAGGAGGAGGAGGAGGAGGGATCGAGCGGAGGAAAGAGAGGAGGGAGAGGAAGAGGAGCCGACAATCTGGACATCGACGAGGACAAAAACGAGGACGACTATATCCATAATTTGCTGCTACATCAGCACCAACAGAGGAGCGAGCGGAGGAAAGAGAGGAGGGAGAGGAAGAGGAGCCGACAATCTGGACATCGACGAGGACAAAAACGAGGACCCGAGCAGGACTGGGACTACTTGTCGCGCCTGCGGTATAATCTAGCATTTGACGAGCGCGTGAATGGCACCATTGGCTACATGGCTCCCGAGGTGATTTTGCACAAGCGCTACACGCCTTCAGCTGACGTCTGGAGCCTGGGGGTGGTGCTTCATATCTGTTTAGTCGGTTACGCGCCCTTTCAGCAGCAACAGCAGCGCCAGCAGGAGGTGGGTGGAAGCTGCAGCAGCCACCAGGACGCTCTAGAACGCTCGGTGCGGGGAGAGTTTGTCATGGACGAGCTGGATTGGGCACGGATCTCGCCTGCGGCGAAAGACTTGACACGGCGCATGCTGACAGTCGACGAGACCACGCGCATCACCATCGCGGACGCATTGCGCCATCCTTGGGTGCAGCACTGCGGCAAGAAAGGGGAAAAAGTCGATACAGTAGGAGATGGAGGGAAAGGGCGAATCATTTCCTCGTCTGTGGCAGGCAAGAAGGGGCAAGCTCGTTGCTTGCCCTCCAATCGTCAGGGTCACGACAGCTACCACTGCGACGGCGGAACAACTCAGCCTTCCTCGTCTTTCCGCACCCTCTTTGACAGTGTTGTCGTCCGCGGCTCCTCTTTTCTCTCCTCGATAACCAACACCTCGACATCCAAGCACAATGGTGGCTCGCCTCCCACCTCCTCTTCTTCTTCTTCTTCCTCCTCCTCCTCCTCCTCGTCCTCCTCGTCCTCTTCCTCCCTCCTCGTCTCGAGTGGGGGCTGGAAAGTCAACGATGTTTAAGTATACCCTGGTCCCCTAGAGCAGCAGCTGGTCCACCAAACTCTCCTTTTGCCCCCGTTAATGTAGAGCCCCTTTAGATCCATATATTGCCCCCAGTAAGCATCAACCTCCCCCCATCCCCCATCTCTTAGTGTTTAAAGCAAAGAGCAGTATATTTATGGGGAGTCACACATGAAAGTCTTGTGTAATGTGCAGGTCCGTGAGACCCCGCTAGAGAAAAAGCACGAAGAAGCAAAGTCTCACTAAGATTACATCAGAAACTTGTCATCTCGTTTTTTTCGGGGGGGGGCCTCGACAGGGCTTATGTCGTGTCTAAGTAATTCCCGGGAACAGCTGTGGGACTGTGGGGCCATGGTGTCCGGGTTGTTGTTTGGTGTGGTGTATACCTTCAAACAAGCTCTGGGCAACCAAGGCCCATTCGGTGGGGTCATGTCATGCATGGGTCCACAGAAAACCGCTCTCCGATGTGTGTTGAGCTTGCTCTCTTGTGACGACTGGGTACGTGTCGCCGCGCAAGTGCTTTCGTATCGGTTCTTTCCCTCGGGTACCTTCTCTACATCGCCCCTCCACCCGCCCTAGCATCAGCATTCCCACTGTCTCGACAAGGTCAACACGGTTGTTGCCTCACATCTACAACCATCCCGGGCGAGGCAGACGACCCGAAGACCCCGAAAAAACACCTCTCCCAGATCCATTTCCGCCCTGGTGTCGTGTCGAAATCATGTGCCTTTCTGACTATCACCCCCCCACACACGACCAACCATTATCACCCGCAGGCACATCCATGAAATGGACTGGGGAGGGCACCCGTCAGAGCTTGGGGACTCAAAGTCACAAGCGGCCTCAATGACGACGACGACGACGGCGGCGGGAACTACCACTTCAGTTCCCTCTATGCACAACATGTACCAACACCAGCACCCACCCTCGCAGCATGCCTTCGGCTTTGGCGCATCCACTGGTACTGGTGGCGGTGGCGGTGGCAGTGGCAGTGGCGGCGGAAAATTTCATTGGCCTTTTACAAGTGCCGGCGGAGGCGCTGGGGGAGAGGCGGGAACTAGCTGCAACGACATAAGACAGCAGCAGCAGCAACAGCAACAGCCACCACCACCGCAAAAAGAGATGTCAGATTCGAATTTCGACAGTGGCGCGATGGATTGGAATAGCGATGGGGACGACGGCATTGGGCCGGGCGTGTCGGGAGGGTTATCGCCTCCTTCCATGACACGAGACCATCATTCCTTTGGGAGCGGATTTCAACGGGTGGATGATTTACCCCCGAGAATAGCCCCTCGTGCAGCATCATTGCTACCACAAGCGCCGACTCAACAGCGACAGCAGCCGTCGCAGCAACCTCCTTCCTCCCTCTTCAGTCCCTCCGAATTTATGCCCACGCCCATGCTGCAGCACCACCAGCAACAGCACCACTATCAACACCAACACCAGCAGCATCAAAAACAACAACCGCAGCAGCAGGAACGGCAACAACAACAATCACAGCAGCAACAATTTTACAGGCTTTCAGGGGCCTCGGACAAGCAGAACCCGCAGCAGCATTATCAGCAGGCGGGCTACCACCATCACACACCCATCCTGCCCCGACACGACGTGGCCATCCTGCCTAAACCTTTGCCCTCGAGCCCGGCCATGCTCATCCCGCAGCCGGTGGTAAAGCAGGAGCTGCTGCAAGTTGCGCAAATGGGCGGCAGTGGGAGCGGTGGAAGTGTTGGTGGCAACTGCACGGGCAGCATGGTTGGTGGTGGTTCCGCCGCTAAGCGGGGAGTCTCAGCCACGCAGAGTTGTGCCAGCACGGACGGGGGCACGCAAGACGAGGATGGTATGACGGAGGAACGGAAAAAGCGGCTGCGGAACGAGCGGGAGCAGCGACGGGCGCATCTGATCACGGACCAGATCGACAGCCTCAAGGGAGTGCTTGAGAACAGCAATTTCCCCCTCCGCTCCACCTCCAAGTTCGACATATTGGCGGCTTGCGATGAGTACATCCAGCACCTCCGCCGGCGCAAGAACTGCCTGGACCAGGAGCACAAGATAGGTGGAAGTGGCGGCAGCGGCGGCGGCGGCGAGAGTGGCAATGACAGTGTTCGCAGCGGGGGCAGCGGTGGTGGGGGCGGGGGCGGGGGACAGTCTTCTTCCTCAGTGAGCTCGGCGTCAGAGGATGGTGAAAGCATGAGCAGCGGAGGTGGGGGGAGAGGCATGTCGGCGGCGAGCGCGGCGCATCAGGAGATTGTCCTTGATTTCAGCGAGATCTTCCGGTCGTCGCACGTGCCTATGGCCGTGGTCTCGATCGATGGGCGTATTCTGCAGTGCAACGATGAGTTTAGCCGCGTTACCGGATACACCAACGACAAGCTCACGGGGGTCACGCTGTTCGGCCTAGCTGCCCCCGAGTGCTTGGAGGAACTATTTAAATCCATCGCCCGCCTCCTCTCCACGGCCGCCCTGGACGAGAGCAATCCAGCATATTTTGCAACGGCCGCCGCGCGTGCTGCACCTCTCTCGCAGCGAGGCTACCAACATGCCAACATTCTGCTCTCCCTGGTGCGCGACGAGGAGCGCCGCGCCCGGGCTTTCCATTGCTGTATTGTAGCTCCTCACCAGAACCATGACGGACAAGGGGCAACAGAGATTGAGGCGGCGGCAGAATCGGCCATGTCATGACACCCTGGGAGTGAAAGAGAACAAAATGATGATCGGGCAAGGAATGGCCAATGTAAATTCAATTATAAATAGAAAATAGGATTGCTCGGAGCGTGGATGAAGTCCGAGAGCTAAATAGACAGCCAGGGCACGTGAAGTGATCACTGGGGCAATTTGAAATCTCTGAGGGGAAAACATGACCTGTTTGGAAGCAGACGGCAAGCTAGAGGCATGTATGAGCTTTTTGTGTGCACCAACAGGGAGGTATATTCAGGCTGCTGCCAAGGGACTTCGGCGTCGTCTTGGTGCGAAGGGAAAACGGGCAGAGAGAGGGGTGAAACAGACTGTGAGTGCTTTCATTTGTGTGCGTGGGATCCGTGATACCTGACGCGAGAAAGGGAATGTCTTCACTCGATGCACGGAAAATCGGTCACTACATGAGGTGAATGCCCCGGCGCAGCTGTTCTGCTTGTACCGGTGTGTGATTTTTCTCTTTACACACTTAAGCTTTTGGAGGGATAAAAAATAAATGTGACAGCGCATTTCTTCTTTGGTGTTCGTCATGCTTGTCTGACGCAGGGAGAATGAAAACATTGAATTAATCCATCTTTCTCTCTCTCTTTGGCTTGGCTTCCTTTCGTTCCCGCATTTCGGTAACAGAATTCCTGAAAGTGCAAGCACCTTCATTCAATCTTCTGCATCTCCTGAAATTACTACTCTAGTTCGAGTTAAGAGCATTCATCCGATTTTATGTAATCGCGTCCCCCCTTCCGGGCATGTGTCACCGACGACGAAGAGGAGCGTTCCCGTAATATAGGATTTCTGATACATGGAAAAAAGCACCTCCTCGTACACCACGACTGGGGGCACCCGGAACACCATTCATTGATCAGTCTCAGCCACACTATATGTAGAACAGCCATGGTGGCAGAGCTATCCATCATCAACCCGATTGCCTCCAAATAGGTGAGTTGAAAATCTGGAGCAAATTTCTCTTTGATTGTTGAGCGAGCGACTTGAACAAGTTTGAAATATGACTGAGTGCAGAGCTGCCCTGAGGCAGGCCTACTTGTTTTGCCATCGCACATTCCTCCTCTTATCTACCCCATCACACTCAAAACTTTTTTCCTCATTACTTAGATGAGCGCTAACATGCAGTACTGGCGGCTGCCAGCGTCGCTCCTCTTGCTGCTAGCTGTAATTTTGCCGGGGGCCGAAGGCTGCACGTGCTTCATAGTCACTTCGGGCGCGTCAGAAACCGAGACTTCGCAAGTCACCTATGCGGCGGACTCCCACACTCTGTACGGGTATCTACAGGTAAGGAGTTGGCATGGAAATCTCCCCAGGAAACATCTTTCAAGGTTGGGCTTATCAGGTTTATGTGGGGGCCCCTCCGTCAGGAAGCCCTCGTATCAAAATTTAAAAAAATGCATGACTCAAGGCGCTTTAGCTCTGTCTACATAAATACGCAGTTCTTCCCTCGCAGTAATCATTCAGATAGGGACAAAATCAACGTGACGGACTGGGATTCAGGTGAATATAGAGGTTCCATTGATCAGGTAAGACCATACTCCCCACCAGCCACCGCCCTCCTTATGTCATTTTGGGATATTTCTGTATAACAACGCCCCATCGTCTTTCCCTTTCAAATCCACTCTTGCCTCAGGTGCCTTTAACATACAATGTAATCGGGAACGTCAACGAATATGGATTATGCATCACGGAATCGACCTGGGGAGGCCTCGAGGAGCTAGCGAGTCAGCCCGATGCAATCCTGGACTACGGCTCGCTTATCTACATCGCTCTTCAGCGTGCTACTTCTGCGCGTCACGCACTTCAAATTATGACAGACCTTGTCGCTGAATATGGATACGCTTCGGAAGGAGAAAGCTTCACGGTGGCCGATCCTGATGAGGTGTGGATCCTGGAGATGATTGGGAAGGGTGGGTACGAGAAAGGTGCCGTCTGGGCGGCGCAACGGATTCCGAATGGCTACATCTCTGCCCATGCGAATCAGGCGCGCATTCGCTATCTGTTTCCAGATGGCAACGAGGATGAGATTTTGTACTCGGACGATGCGATTGCGTTTGCCCGTCATATTGGCCGCTTTCCTTCTGACGCGCCCGACGAGGCCTTTTCGTTCAGCGATGTGTACAATCCTTTGACTTTTGAAACCGCGCGGGGATGCGAGGGCCGTGTCTGGGATTTCTTTCATCGTGCCACAGCTGCAGACGAGTCCATCATGGGGCCCTATCTCGATTACGCTTTGGGTTTTAACTTGACGAATCGGATGCCCTTGTACATCAAGCCGCTGGCGCCGCTGCGGACCTCAGACATCCTTGAGGCCATGCGTAGCCACTACGAAGATACACCCTTAACCTTTAATACGGACGTGGGCGCGGAAGCGTTCGGTCTCCCTTACCGCTGGCGACCTTTGACTTGGACAGCGAGCGACGGCCAAACATACTTCCATGAACGTGCGGCCGCCACGCAGCAAACTGGATTCAATCTCTTGGCACAATTACGTCGTGACTTGCCCGATCCGATCAAGGCTCTGCAACTGTTTGCAGTGGATGATACAGACTCCTCGGTCATGATCCCTGTCTATGGCGGCCAAACGTGTGTCCCCCCTAGCTATGGTCCGGGGGATATCGCGGTCTTTGAGCCGGAGAAGGCATTTTGGGTTTTCAATATGGTTGCAAACTTTGCCTATACTCGCTACTCTCTTATCCATCCGGATGTCAAGAAACGGCAACAAGTTCGAGAGGAAAAGCACCAAGAGCTTGCAGCCTCGATCGATAAAGAATTTGTTAGACTTTGGGCTGAAGACGAGGACAAGGCGCTCGCCATGATGACTAACAGATGTGTAAGAAATGCGGAGGACCTTGTGGCCGAGTGGAGAATTTTTTTTGGGGAACTATTCGTTAAATTCATGGACGGAAACATCAAGACGAAGGAAGACCCACGGCAACTCTTGCCGACAGTCAAGCAACCCGGCTACTGCATTGAATGGCGAGACCGTGTTGTTCAAGAGACGGGGGACCGATTCCGAGTGCCAGTAACGATAGAGACAATGGAGGCGAGGGGATAACTGGCGGCAGAAACATAAGTGCGAAGTCGTCGAATGCTTTTCCACAAAACTCGAGACTGTGGAAGATCAGACGAAGACTTGTCAATAGAAGAGTCATTATAAAGGAAAGCAAGTTTTGAGAGAAGGTGAAGAAACAATTGTGGATACTGAAACGATAAGAAAGAAAAACCCAAATACAGAATACTCTTCACCTATTATGTTCTTATATCTGGTGAATAAAATGGTAGCCGAAATTCAGAAATTAGAGGAGAAGATCTAAATTGCGTATGTGAAAGAGAGAAGAATGGGCATGAAGCTACACACGTTCGGATCACCTGCGCTCCCTATTTAATCACGGCGATTCCCCTCCTGCCCGTCCGACCGCGGTTCCACATTCCGGTCACTTATGCGGCGCACACGTGGCGCCGCCACAAGCATCTTGCAGTAACAGCAACTAGATTGAGGCGATGACGTGAGCACCTCATTTAACAGCGTGCTGTTTGCTTATCGTAACGTTAAAGGGGCCAGGCAGGTTCGACAAGCTCCCCTCGTGGCAGTACCATGGACGAGCCTCCCAGATGGCTGCGTCGACCAAGCAGTTTCTCGTGCGCGTCTACCCATCTGCATGCCCAGTCGTCGACTCAAATATTCGGACGACCCGCAGTCATGAAGTACCACCTATCCGATTGAGCGTGTGGCGGGAATTGCGGATAGCATCCTGATGATGGGGAGATGCGTCGCGGCCGAGAGTCTACCAGCCGTCTTACAAGCAAGCCTTGGTGTACGTATTTCGTATAGCACATTGGAGCGACCTAGGGGAAATTAGACAAAGTAATATGTATATGGAGTTTCAACCTTCCTCACTCCGCCAAGCAAGCAATTACTCTTTTACTTATTACTTTGTGCTTTTATTTAAATTTGTATTTATGGATTTAGCCTCATTCAGTTTATGTGAGTTGATGTCGAGACAACAATTGTGGGGTCGCCTACTTAGTAACACCCCGCTTTATTCCATCGCCCGGCACATGAGAGTCTCCTCTCACCACCGCGTCCTACACGCTGCCCAGCTCACGGCACACACCGGAAGGATTGCCAAGACGTGAACAATGCGATTCTCTAAAACATATGCTGACACGATTGGTACATGTGGTGATGGCTCATAGCCAGGACGGTTTGTGCCATACACAGGAAAAATTTGCCAGGTCCCCACAAGACTGCTGCTGATGCTGCTGCTGCCACTACTAAAACTGCTTTTCCAGCTTTCGTCCTCGTCTTCGTTCTCGTCCTGTTCGTTCATTGCCATCAAACGAACCCGCCTGGATTGAGCGAAAAAGTACGTGACAGGTATGCGTGCCAATTGCTTCTCATTATTATTATTATTATTATTATTATTGTTGTTGTTGTTGTTGTTGTTGTTGTTGTCTCCTCCTTCCTCGCCCTCCTTACTCCTGTCCGCCTTAAAATAATCGGCCTTAAAATAATCCGTGCGTAGAACAGGCGTAGACTTGAGCTGCACGGGATTGTATGATCGCAGCATCATGGACAAAGAAACCTGCGCCAAGAAAGCGAGCTCGGAACTTAGTTCTGACGTATTCGCAAGGTCAGCAAGCTTGTGGACATACTCACACGAGGCGTCCGTGAATCGGTCGATCAAGGCGATGCCTAATTTCATGTCATTTTGATGCGCGAACGAGTTTTCGCCTCGGCCACTGCTGCCTATCGCCAGAACACCGGGTGTGCGGAGTTGTTGGAAGAGCGTGCCGCCTTGGCAGGTGTCGACGATGAAGAACAAGTCTTGGAAACGCCCCGCGGCCTGCATGTCTTCGAGGGTGTGGGCCTGAGGAGAAGTGGAGCACAAAGGAAAAAGAGAGGGAGGAAATAACAAAGTAGGGAAGATATAGGGTGGGTGTAAAGAGCTGGGGATTTGGAAGTGATCCTTATTCTCAAACACGTGCGGATACATCTGCCTCTGCCCATTTCTCCCTCCGAGAGTAACGCACTAGGTCATCGCTGCTGATCTCCTCGTGGTTATGAAACTTCAGAAACTCGTCGCCGCCATGGCCCGTCATGTACAAGAGCACGCGGCTGCTGTTGGTGCTTAACAGACGCTTGGAGAGAGGCCATCCTGCGGGGTGCCGCCCAGTCAAGACTCGAACAAAATTCTCGACAGTCACTTCATCGCCCTTGTAGTCCACTTCAATACCGTCTATGCATAGGTCCGTGGCATGCGTCGTGGCGTGGTACACCTTGCCTATATGGGAGAACGAGAATAGGGTGTGGTAAAGAGGAGGTGCAGGGTATAAGGAGGAACCGTAGGATAAGAGGATGACGGGAAATCGAATGTGGGGAGCAGCAGGTACAGCAAAGCATAATCACGGACCTGGCCGGGCGTTCCGGGCGTTGCAAGGCATGTCGTCTGCCAGCATCAGCACAATCTGGCTGTCGGGCACCCCTAAGCGCTTGACCAACCGATAGAAGGAGAGGGTGTTGGCCACATGCCGGTAGTTGAACCAGAACCGAGACGTGCATGCCTTGGGGTCAGGGGGAGGAAAAGAGGAGGTTAAGAACGATGCCCGCCGGGGCAATAAGCACTGCAAGTAGGTTATCAAATCGTACCATCACGACCCAAGTGTCCCTGCCATCCTCGTTGTCGCTTGTTGTTGTCAGGGCAAGACCCAGAAGACAGAGGCCCAGGCAGAGCAGGAGCGGGAGGGAGGGCGGCTGGGCCATGCGGTGCTGGAATTGGCGAGCGACCGCGTTGACCCCGCGCAGAGGGCAGGCAAGTAGCCGTGTCTTGTACAAACAAGGCCTGTCTGCGTGAAGATGGGAAGGCATAGTGTCATCAGCAATGAACATGGTGCTGCAAGGCAGTGCGAATGTATTGGTTGCCAAGCTGGCTTTGTTCCGGGTAGCCTAGATTGGATAAGCAAAGCAAACGCACACGGAAGTGTCGAGCGTTCAGATTTGAATGAGCCTGACAATCTTCGAATTGTCCGCAACTGCCCCGCATCAACATCCGCTCGCAAATTTCAGGTCTTGTCTTGGTGTCGTAGGTTATGTTTTGTTTTAATCTCTCTCATGAGTTGTTCTTTTGGTTTGTTGTTGCTCCCCCCCATCATGCGCTGCCTTGCCTTGGGGTTATATTTTTAAGTTCCATGGAGGAAGAACCTTTCAGAAAAAGCAGAGGCAGACACACTTCGGAGAACACAAAAATTGTGATACGTCTTTATCTCCGTCTCTTTCTCTTTCTCTCTCACTCTCTCTCCATTCCACCCTCCACACCGTATCAAATACACCTCATGAGTCCGCCCGTCCGTCGTCACCCCTCGCCAACCCCCCACGAACACATACACACACAAAGTCTCCACCCCTCTCATGAAATTGTGCACGTACCAAACATTCGTCACTCTTCATCTTCCATACTCACTCCACTCTCTCGCTCTCCTGTTTTAGAGCCTTGTTGAAGAAGCGCATGTC
>AFGM01000426.1:0-11939 GCA_004335455.1 Nannochloropsis oculata CCMP525
CCCCCCCCCCACACTAGGCCAGCCTCCCTCCTCCACCTGTTTCCGTAACATTTTATTTTCTCGCTCTAGCCGCAGCAATTTCTCTTTGTTGTCCAGGGCGTCCTCAAATAAACCCAATCCTCTTTCACTTCTTTCCTCCTTTCCTACCCCTCCTTCGCCTTGTAGCTGCTGCTGCCCCTGCTGCTGCTGCTCCTGCTGTAGCTGCTGCACGACCCGTTTCAATTCCTGACATTCCTCCATCAGGAATCGACGTGCCTCCTTCACGCCTTCCATCTCCTCTTTTGCCCTTTCCAACTCCCCCTCCATGACCTCCCTCCGTCCCCGTGTTTGGAAACACTCCCTCTCAAGGACAACCACTTGATCCTTGTATTGCTCGATCGCTCTCTTGAGAGCCGGTACACTCGCTTTCGCCTCTGCCTCTAACATCAGCACCTGGTCAAGGTACTTAGCGTTTTGATCCTCCAAGTCCCGGTAGTGCTGCTTGACCACGGCTGCCTGTTCGAGTCGGAGCTTGTATTTTTCCAAAGTCTGCTCGAGGTCGTGAGCGGCGTCCGCTGTAGTAGACGGAGGGAGGGAAGGGGGGAGGGAGGAAGGGTAAGACATACAGAACGTCTCACTTTGGCCCCTTAACAGGAGGCTTGATTGGATAGATAGATATATATACCCCTCCTTCTCTCCTTCCCTCCCTCCCTCCCTCCTCCCTACCTTTCTCCCGCAACACATCCACCTCATCCGCCAGCTTTCTTCCCCCCTCCTCCGCCCTCTCCGCCCTCTCCCTCTCCCCCTTCACCCGATCCTCCCACCTCCCCGCTTCCTGTCTCCAATGCTCCCCTTCAAGGTCTTTCTCTTCCACCTTCACCCTCCATCCCTCACACGCCTTCTGTGATTCCTCTGCTCGAGCTACAGCTGCTGTCCAGCGGTGGCGTTGCCCTTCCACCTCCACCTTCCACCCCCTCGCTTCCTCCCTTGCCGCGAGTACTTCCTCTTCAGCCTTTGCTAAACGTGATTGTAGCTCTTGGATGTTTTCGTGCAAACGCGCGTTCTCCCTTTGCTGTTCGGCCGCCAAGGCTGTGGATGCAGCAGTGATGGTACACGAGGACGAGGAAGGGGGGGAGGAAGAGAAGGACGAGGAGGTTGCACTCGTGATGGTATCCAGGAAGGACGAGGACAAGGATGGGGAGGAGGAAGGAGAATGGATAAAAGGGGTGGCGCGTTGCAGAGTCCTCTCCACACTTTCTTTCAGAAAGGCTTGTGCCTCCGGGGATAGGCCCATGATTCTCTCGATGTACGTCCGTGCTTTTTCGGGAGCTGGCGCCCGGACTGCTGCCAAGACCACCAACTCCACCAGCTTGATTATATCCTTATTGCGTTTTTCTCGGGCGATTCCCGCTAGATCTAGCGAGGCAAAGTAGCTGTTGCCACCTCGTCCGCCTTGGAGGTGTAGGCCGAGTTCTTCTTCGTAATGTGCCTCGAGGAGGCGCATTAATTTCTTGAGGTTCGTCAATGCCAAGGCCCAATTCGCCGTGGGCGTGGTCGGGGTTAAGGCAGCCGAGGAGGAAAGAGGGCGTGCGAGCAAGTCACGTGGGAAGCGGGTGGGGGCAATGTCATGCAGGACGTTGGCCAACACGAGGCCGTCAGTAAATTGCTCGAGCTTTTTGAGGGGAGGAGGGGCGGAAGGAGGAGAGGTCGCACCGGGAGGGAGGGGACCAAAGGAATTGACCCACTGTACCAAGGCCTCAGCCATCGCGGTGGTGTCTTCTTCTTCCTTGCTAATCATTGGAGGGCTGTGGCCGTGTGGTTGTGTGGGGGTGAGGTGGTTGTGCCGCGTGAGTAATGCAATATGGGAGGATGCATGATGGAACCAGGAAGAGCTCCAACTACATGCGAAGTGAGAAAAGGCAAATAACAAGGTTGCAGCATTACTTCCGTTCCTGTGGTTGATTGGCTCATGTGTGCCGGGCCGTAGAGAGTAAGATGTGAAGTGGAAGTGTGCAAGTGAGCAACCAGGGCCCATGCACCTGAAGCATCAACAAACAGCGTCATTGGAGGAAAAGAGGCAATCATTCAACCAACGCTTAGCAACCCGCTCCTCAACCCACGACTACATCAACGGATGAGTTAGGAGAGTGTCATGCTGCCACCAGAGCGGCTATTTGTGGCCTTGTGGGTGTGGCGAGTCATAAAGCGAAGCCGCCGACACCTTGTTGCCGCAACGGCATCGTCGCTTCGGCGAGGGCAACGATCCCCACCCCGAACCCAAACCTGAGGTGGCCGCAGGCAGGCATCGTCTCCACGTATAAGTACGTGCCAATGCCTTCCTTTAACACGCTAAAGCTCATGTTCAGTTCAATTTAGTTGTGTCATGCGTCCCGCCTTCCGTCCCTCTTGGGCTAGTGTCAAGCGCGGATGCGGCGGGGGAATGGAAGAAGTGGAACAAGTCTCTTCAAATGGGACCTCAAGCACAAGAAGCAACAGGGCCTGCGACGCCCTCACCACCTCACGCACCTCCTGCGCCTCAGCGCCCCAGAGAGGCCTTGGAGCGACGCCTGGATGGCGTGCTTTCCCTGCGCCGTTGTCATCTGTCACACCAATTTGCTTATGGGACACAAATCCTCCCTCGCCTCACCCTACGCACACACACCACAGACCAACTACAAAAACTACAAAAACTACAAAACCCACAAACACAAGCAGCGGCAAGAACCTTCGCAAATGCTGCGCAACATCGGCAAACGCCTCTTGGGTGGCGTGTCAAAGGCTCAGCTGGTATGTACAGCAAAAAGACGCAAGCGCATATGTAGTGGTCTATTATTCCTCCACCTCGCCAGCCAAAACTCCCCGCCGCCCTCCGCACGTGCCCCACCAGCAGGGCCAGCATCTTCACTTCCTGTCCGCCCCTCTCCCACTCTTTCTTGTCTCTTATTCTCCTCTTTCCTCTTCCTCCTCCTCCCACTCAAAACATCAGCGCGGCCTCCACGCCTCCCCCTCTCGCCTCGCCGCCATCTCCGGCGTGCCCGCCCAGGGCAAAGTCTCCTCCACCCCCAATGCCAAGTACACGATCATCGATCACGAGTACGACGTTGTTGTCGTCGGTGCGGGTGGTGCGGGTTTGCGCGCGGCCATGGGTGCTGCTGAGGCTGGCTTCAAGACTGCCTGTGTGACAAAGCTGTTTCCCACTCGTTCTCATACCGTGGCGGCCCAAGGAGGGATCAATGCGGCTTTGGGGAACATGTCGGAGGATGACTGGCGTTGGCACATGTATGACACCGTGAAGGGAAGTGATTGGCTAGGAGACCAGGACGCGATCCACTACATGTGTCGGGAGGCTCCCCGGGCCGTGTACGAATTGGAGAGTTACGGACTGCCCTTCTCGAGGACGGAGGATGGCAAGATCTATCAAAGGGCCTTCGGGGGACAGAGTTTGAAGTACGGGAAGGGTGGGCAGGCGTATCGGTGTGCGTGTGCGGCGGATAGGACGGGGCACGCCATGTTGCACACGTTGTATGGACGCTCTCTTGCGTTCAATACGACTTATTTCATTGAGTATTTCGCCCTGGATCTGATTATGGACGACGGAGGCCGCTGCGTGGGCATCACGGCCCTTAACATGGAAGATGGAACCGTGCATCGAATCCATGCCAATAATACCGTCCTCGCCACAGGTGGGTATGGCCGTGCCTATTTTTCGTGCACCTCCGCGCATACCTGTACCGGAGACGGGAACGCCATGGTGCTTCGCGCGGGCTTGCCGGTGGAAGACCCGGAATTCGTCCAGTTCCACCCGACAGGGATCTATGGCGCTGGGTGTTTGATCACGGAGGGGTGCAGGGGGGAAGGCGGTATCTTGAGGAACAACGAGGGAGAGCGGTTTATGGAACGTTACGCGCCAACGGCCAAGGACTTGGCGTCGAGGGACGTAGTGAGTCGGGCCATGACGATGGAGATCCGGGAAGGTCGGGGGGTGGGGAAGGAGAAGGATCACTTGTTTTTGCATTTGGACCACCTGCCGCCCGATCTGTTGGCGGAGCGGTTGCCAGGGATCTCGGAGACGGCCGCGATTTTCGCAGGGGTGGATGTGACCAAAGAACCGATTCCTGTGTTGCCCACGGTGCATTACAACATGGGTGGGATCCCCACAAATCATTTCGGGGAGGTGATTGCCCCTAAGAAGATGGGGGATGGAAGCGTGGACCATGACCATGTGATCCCCGGCTTGTTTGCGGCGGGGGAGGCGGCGTGTGCGTCCGTGCATGGCGCTAATCGGTTGGGAGCAAACTCATTGTTGGACATTGTGGTGTTTGGGCGCGCGACTGCTTTGAGGATTGCCGACATCTCGAAGCCGGGCGAAAAAGTTCCAGATATGCCGTCGAATGCGGGGGAGAGGTCGGTGGAGGACTTGGACAGGGTGCGGTTTGCAAAGGGGAGTACCAGCACGGCGAGCATTCGGAAAAATATGCAGAAGACAATGCAGGACCACGCGGCTGTCTATAGGTAGGTGAGGGAGGGGGGCAGTAGGCGAAGGAGGGAGGGGCTAGGATGGGCTTGATTTTTACAACTGTCCTCTCCCTCTCGATTGTGGACGTTACTTTGCCTGTACGAGCAATCGCCAACTTACAAAGTGAATCCATTAACCCCTTCCTCTCTCCCTCCCTGTTTCATACCTCAGGACGCAAGAGAGCTTGGCCGAAGGTGTGACGAAGATCGATGAGGTCTTGTCTACTTGGCACGACTTGAAGGTGACTGATCGCTCCTTGATGTGGAACACCGACTTAATTGAATCGCTGGAGCTGAGGTAAGAAGGGAGAGAGGGAGAGAGGGAAGGAGAAAGAGAGACATGGGCACACACACTCATGGGTGGTGCGGTTATTTTCTACACGCTTGCTTACTCGTCCACTCGCCCCTCGTATTTTCTCTCACACGCTCACTCTCTCCCTCCTTCTCAGGAACCTCCTGTCCAATGCCGCCACCACCATGCACGCCGCAGAAGCTCGAAAGGAAAGCCGCGGGGCGCATGCTCGCGAAGATTTTTCCGAGCGCGACGACGCCAATTGGATGATGCACACGATTGCTGATTTTGACTATGAGACGCACAAGACCACCATCTCGTACCGCCCGGTCCACAAGACTACCCTGGACGAGAATGAAGTCAAGCCGGTGCCACCTTTCAAGCGAGTGTACTAAGGGAGGAGGGGAGGAAGGAAATAGGGACGTAAGGAGCGAACGAGGGAGGGAAAGAGGCCGACTGGGTGTCTGTTGGGAGCGGTTGAGACTAGAGGAGAGAGTCAATTTTGATTGGAGGACACGGAAGGTGGAAGACGGAGAGATCGAGGGAAGGAGAGAGAAAGGAAGGAAAGAATCACGTATATTATCTATCTATGCGTACGAGATAAAACAGGGAAGCGGGCCGAGTTTTGGGGGCAGCGTGGGAAGGCGGGGATATGGCCGCTGAAATGAAAGCAAGGGCCAGGGTGGAATGACGGAGAGAAAGACGGGGAGGATAAAGGAGAAGGGAAATGAAAAGAAGAAAAAAATAATACTATCACGATCAAACATTGTCCGCGTCTCATTTTTCCATTCATGGTCAATCAAAATGGGGAGCAGAAGAGGAAGGTGGCACCGAAGAAGAGGGAAGGGGAGGGGAAGGAGTAGAGGTAGAAGGAGATGGAAAGAGAGCGCGACCTGCCAGCTGTGTGTATACCAATAAAAGACAAGGAAAGGAAATATAGATGGAGAAAGGGCCAATGCAGTCTCCAAGCAGCCAGACACGCTATCTCATGGAATTACACTCAATTCTTTTCATCCACTTGTTATTTGGCTTTAATTTCTTTTGTTCATCGGTTGCATACTCGAATACGAAACTCATACCCTCCTCCCTCATCTCACGCAGTCCCAAGCTCTGCAAATTTAGCTTCGACTCAGGTCCTCCTCCTTTTCCTGGTCATCGTACTAGCCGCACAGCCTTCTTGCTAACTACACAACTTTTTCGCCTCCTTCTCCTCATCCCTACTACCCCTTCCTCCACGAACATCCCATACACCGCCAGAAGTGGCAGCAGGGGCACCAACAGCTCCAACAGCTGTATCACTCCTCCCAACCCCACCTCCGGCAGCAATCGTAGCACTAGATGCATCAGCCGAAACACGATACAACACCCCTGCGCTCAAGCAAGCAAGCTTCCGGACCAATTGCTGCGACGACAACCGTTCTGAGGCCTTCCTCCTCAAACACGCCTCCGCCAAACCTTTCATGTCCTCCAACCTCTCTTCCCACTCTCCACCCGCCACTTGCCTCCGCATAAGGGTCTCTAGATGCCGCAACCCCGGAAAAGAAGCAAGGGAGAACTCAGCTACTAACCTCTTGAGCTCTGTCGCCGTCTTAGCGACCCCCCAGGCCTTCCTCCCCACCATCAGCTCCAACAACACAATACCCACGCTCCATATATCTGCTGCTGCTGCGTCTCCGGTCGCAAGTGCTGCTTTTCCCCCGGCTGCCGCGGAGACCATCAAATTCTGCGCCTCCGGAGCGGTGAATGCAATGCGCTCCGCACTCCCATTCCCTCCCGGCCCGGCTACCATCAGCGCTCGATGCCCGATACCATGATCTGTCAGCTTGACTATACGTAGCTTAGGCGAGGGGAAAGAGACAAGGACATTTGTCGGCCTTAAAGCACCGTGCACCAGTCCCTTGTGGTGGAGATGATCCAACGCCGCTGCTACTTTACACGCAGTCAGCAACCGATCCTCTAGCGTAACGATGGTGTGAGGCTTCAGAAGGACAACGCCCAGATCCATTAAGCCTTCCTGAAACGCATACCCGACTGCAGACAACCCTCCTGCTTCATCTCCGATCCTTGCTGCGATTACCGGCACGAGATTCTCATGACATAGCTGTCGCAGTTTCTTCAACTCCTCCCTAAATGCAGCGCGGGCCTCTACTTTTTCCGAAAGTGCCACATTCTTTAAAACCACCTTCCGTTTACCCGAGAGCTTGACCAAGCTAAGGTGCGGGGCAGAAAGAAGCTTGAGCAAGGTGCAATCGTTCCGGGAGACGAGGAAACGCGGCTTAGTGTCCTCATCCTCGTTGCTCTCCTCGTGGTGGCGGTGATGCTTTCGACGCTTCTTCCTGCCACGTGCCTCCTGCTCTTTCCTCTCCTCTTTCAAACGCCGGCGCTCTTTTTTCTCCCTCTTCCGTTGTTTCCTCTCTTCCTCACTCTCTGCCTCACATTCATTTTCGTATTGCTGATGCACCCTAGCACTACTTCTATTTTTACTTTTCTTCTTCCTACCACTCACATTACCACCTCCCTCGCCTCCTCCTTCCCCCTTCCCTTCTCCCTCCTCGCCAATCGCCACCAAGTAATTTGCCTGGCTCCCTGCCTTAAAATCAATAAGTACCTCCCTCCCATTCTGCTTCAACGCCGCCTCCGGTGCCTCACAATTAGCCACTGGCGAGCCCTCCGACCAACAGTACCACTTCACATCCACCCCTGCAAAGCCCGCTACGTACGCCTGGGGCACCACCCTCCATTTTCCACAATGCTCACACTGGATAAAATCCGTCAACGTCGTCGTCATCTCATTAGCCAGAATCGAAGCAACCACTCTTTTATCTAACACGGCGGTCTGTGCTGTTTCTCGCGTAATGTACTGAGTCCATACTCTCCCTAGCCTCTCCTCGACTTTATCCAAGGCAGGATTGGGTCGACGGAAAGATTGCTTGCTGTGCTGTGTTGCGTACTGACAAGGGTCAAGATGGACGACGGCCAGCACACCCATCCCTTCCCTTGGGTTGGTGATTCCGATTTCTTGGCGGACGTAGGAGGAAATTAGGACGTTGGTGCTGTAGAACATGGCACCGCCGAGGCCGAGACGGAGGGCTTCGTGGGATTTTCCGACGGTGACGATGACGGGATTTTGATGAGGTTCATCTCGGAGGAGGTTGTAACGGCGAATGTCTGTTAGGGAATCGACTAGATTTGGCGTTTTGACAGCCTTGCCCAGCAAGGAGAGGGACATACGATGATGGAGGAAAGCTACTTTAAGGTAGGCGCGGAGGGAGTGATCGATCGGCACACTTTCGGCGAGTAACGCCCCGCGTGTATTCAAATGTTTCTTCCCCCTACGGTTGACAAGCAGAAGATCCGCATTTGTTCTATCCACCTTCAATTCTCGCCAGAGCTTGCCGCTCTCGGGGTCCAACCTTTCGATGCCTTGAATGAAAACAGTCGTCCCGGACTCCCCTGCCCCCCACGTGTTCAGCATCAATGGCCAATGCCTATCCTGGGTAATAAAACTATACCGTGCCATCAACTCAGACGCCTCCCGGAACGCTTCGCGAGATGTATAGGCTGGATCAGGCTCCATCGTATCAGCACTCAACGCTACTACCCGACAGACAGGCGCAGCATTTTCATCCCTCAAATGCGGTTCGTTTGATAAAATTCCGAAGGAAAGGGTTTTATGTCTGAGGCTCTTAGTGATCACCACCGCTGTAGATCCAATCCGGAGGCTGCCTTGTTTGAACCCCCACCCATACCTCCCCACCCTCTGCGCTTGTAAATCATCATCCCTATCACGCGCATACGTCTTCCCTAGTCGAAACATTGCCTCCATCTCTCTATGACTCATCCCTTCCCCGTTGTCTTTGATTTCCAAGACCATGGCCTCATTTCCGTCTTCCTTCCTTTCTTCCTGTCGCACATGAATCTGCAAGTCAGTGCTTCCGGCATCGGAAGAGTTGTGAAGTAGCTCAGCGAGTGCACCGAAAAGCCATACGTGGTTTTGACTAAGCGTGGTCAGAAAGGATTTGTCCACTTGCATGAATGAAGAAGAGAAGGAAGGAGAGGGCGAGGAGGGGGAGGAAGTGGTCGTCGTCGAATGGCAGGGTAGCGGTAGAGATGGTGATAGAGTTACTTGTGGTGGTGGTGGTGGTGGTACTGTTGCTGATACTGCTGCTGCTGGCGGCGGTGGTATGGCGATGCTCGCGGCTGCTGCTCCAGGGGTAGTACAAGTAGCAGGAAACCCAAACGTGTCGTATTCCTCGTCTGGTGGCCCAGCGAACTTCCCAACGGCGGCAGCAGCAGCAACGTCGGCACATACTTTGGCAGGTGCACCCGTCTTAACCCTCGTGGCCCGCGCTGCTGACACTGGCGAAGGCAACGGAGAGGACGGTGGTGAGAAAGTGTAGGCACTTAGAAGGACGGGTGGGATGAGCAGCTTTAGCTTCGACGTGGCCTGGAAGGAGGACGGGTCGGGGGGCGGGCAGAGCCAGACGCAAAGGTTGCGGCTTTGGGGCAAACGAATTTCAGCATATTTAGGCAAGCTGGTACCCTTGAGGCCATGGGCCAAGTACTTGCAAAACCCCACGTAATGCTGTTTCTCACTTTCGGTAGCATTCTTGGACACCCCTACTTCGATAGCGGGCAAGGTCTTGGTGTCGACGTACTCGCGTTTATACTGCGAGACGACAAAGGAGGAGTCAGAGCTATATAGTGGGGGAGGGGTGGAGGACAAGAATTGGGGCAAGAATCAGAAAGAGGGTGTAGGACCGAGCTCTCCACTGGGCACCCACTAGCCTCCCCACCCACCACCTACAACCCGGCACGGTAACTTACATAGACGTGTGGCGGCCCGTCTCCAGATGGAGGGGGCATATATACTCCTGCTGGTCCCCATTTACGGTCAAGAGCCGGAAAGCCTTCTTGGTGGTTTCCACCATGAGCCTGAGCCTCGCTTGAGCTCCCCGTCTTGCTTTGAATTCAGAAGAGTCCTCTCGCCTTTAGGTCCCCACCTTCCCGAAGCCCGGCAGCGCCAGGCAATTTTCACTCGCCCTGTCCCCGCCCTATCGTCGCCCTGTTTATGGCATTGTTTTGAGTGGAGGTGTTGGAGAGGAGCAGAGAGGATGTTTGTGTCCTATTGGTGGATCAGGGCCGAGGCGTTGACGTTCGGCCGTTTGCTGGCCCATGAAGTATTCGTCGCTACAACCACCACTAACGTAGCAAGAGCAACTTAATAGAGTCGTGAACTCTTGTTGTAAAATTTGATACATTCCGTTTAAATTTTCGCTCTTTTTGTCATTTATACGGCTCTCACCCTCACTTCACCACCAACAAGCACCAACAGCAAGTGCAGGCTCATAAAGCCGAGTGATAGAATCGATACATTCCACCTAACGTTTGTGCAGTTTTGTGTTATTTCAACCCACAGCCTTTATCCTCACACTATGTGCACGGGAGATCGCCCCCCGGCACCCCCACTTCCACCGTACCGCGTGCCTCCACGCCCCCCTTCCACGTCAGCCACAGATGAATTGGACGTTGGACTGGCCCTCACCACTGCAACCCCAGCCGCCGACGGTGCCCGACCCCTAAATTGTGCAGACGAGGACGACACGGAGGAAGATTGCTCGTACTCCTGTGCACCAGACCTCCCACTGCGACCGCTGCGTCGTTGCTGTGAGTTTGACGCGACCACTACGCCTGTTTTGGCCAGGAGGTCCTCGAACGAGTCCCGGGGATTGTAGCAGATCAGAAGGCAGGTGCTGAGGATGACGAGTAGTAGGAGGGCGAGAAAAAAGTACATGTAATTTTGCATGCTCCCCAGACGGCGTTTCAAAAAGGTAGCAACGCCGAGTCGGCAGCGCATGTAAGGACACGCCTCTAGGTTTCCTGCGGTACACAGGTCTTGCCGAGGGCAGCATCCGTCGTTGTAAGGAATGGTGGAGTCCCCGTTACTGTTGCAAGTGGTGCACGAGCCCATATCCATTGACAAAGGGCAATTCTGTCTAGTCCAAGCGAGAAACCACTTATAACTTCCACCTTGCTCGCTGTAATCCCTCTCCACGACAGCCTTAGTCTTGAAGTAGACGCGGTCAAAGTACGGAGCTAGCATTTTCTGCTCCGATCTCGCATAGGGAGCATTTGGTTGTTCTAAGAGAAGAGGGACTGCGCTCTGCATCGTGCGCATCGTCAGCAAGCCAACGGCAAAGGCAACCATCAAGCCCATTACAAGCAGGTGGTACATAGACAATAACTTTCGGCCCCCGCAAGGGCCTACTCGCACCATCTGTCTCTTGAGCGCAATACAACTTATGCAGGACGAGAAAATCAGACTCAAGCCTACCAGTAGCGTCCAGACAATCCATCCCCCTCTGAACAGGCTGCCCAAGGTAAAGGTGGCAGGTGCCGTGGCGTAAAGCAGGTAGCTCGCCAAGCCTCCCAAGAACAGGCCCGAGACGGTAAAACAGGTATTGCTGGTCGCCACGATACCGCGGATGTGCTCGTTGAGCTTGCCCATTCGCGTGTTTCTTCCTGTAATACAATAATACAAGTGTGAGTGGTGATCAGCAAAGGGTTACTGGCCCATGAAAGGAGATGTGGGCTTGAGAGCGGCAGCCGACGACAGCAGCGCCGAGAGATGGGCGGGGGGATGAGCGGGGTCAAGAAATAAAGACAAGATGTCCCTGGGCTGGTCGTGGGTGGTAGGGTTCGGGTACGGGTTCTGTGTCAGCTTTTTGATTAAATCAAGAAGACAGCGATCTGCGTACAACGGACATCCCGCGGGCCGCGGAGCCGCGACAACCTCCTCTGCCTCGCAACTCAACGCACATAAACCCACTGCATAGGCGAAAATGGCACCCGCTAGCAGCGGCAATCGCAGCGCGTCGTCTTGTTCCCTCCTGCTTGCCACTGCCATCTTTGCCTCCGCCTCGACTGCTGCTACCATTCTCCTTCTTCCAGCTCTTCGTCGACGCCGTCCGCCGCCTCCAGATTCTCAGGAAGAGAATGGTGGCGGCTATGCCGCCATGATTGGCAACACCCCGCTCGTCGAGCTGCAGAGTCTGTCCAAAGCTACCGGCTGTCGTATTCTGGCTAAGGCCGAGTGCCTGAACCCCGGCGGTACAAGCAAGGACCGGGTGGCCTTGCGCATGATCCAAGAAGC